>JAVQMG010000132.1:25730000-25907500 GCA_032878915.1 Castanopsis chinensis
AAAAATAGCGTTGTGATGTTCTATAAGGCACTGAACAACTTCAATAGCACCAAAGTCAGTCGGCACGCCATCATCCAAGGGAATGAGAGAAGATGCATCAACACTTTCGCCCTCTTCTGTACCCACAAAATTAAGGAAAGAAAAAAAGGAGGCAGAAGAGTAAGGCTTTACCAATGCAAAAAAAGTTTACTTTTCACTTAGCACAATATATTTGCATTATCCTACAATTTATTAGGGGAAAAAAAAACTTATGGCTTATACCATTTTAATAAATAAATTCAATAAATTTTAAGTCATAGATGGATTTGGTTTATTATTACACATTTAGCAGTTTACAACTATTTATTTATTTTCATACATCTGTTGATACCTTTTTTTTTTTTTGGATAAGTGATAATAAGTCTGTTGATACCTATACCCAACCCAATCCATTTAATTAAGATACATCTCTACCCACCAGTTAACACAATTATATATGAACAGTTATAAAACTCAGGAGAGCCTTTTTCAAGGAATAAGAAAGACTCCAGGTAGATGCATCCACTTGATGGATTTCTAATTTCCTTTCTATGAATGCTGGATCATGGCCATTCAAGGCAGAGCAGAAAGCAAGATCTAATTGTCTGAGAACCAATGCCCAGGGGGTGGTTGAATGACCTCAATATCCCCCTTAAATTTTCTAAGCTACCAAACAAAGCATATCTTTTTTCAAAATGGGAAAAAAATCACCAAATTAATTGGATTTGGGGCAAAATTTAGTTAGGCATCTCAAGATAATGAAAGAAGTATTCCAAAGAAGTCAAATGGGTAGTAGAATAGGTAAGTTGAGGCTTTTGTTAGGTGCTATATGGCTCCTGATAGGTGCCCATTTATAACCCAATTAAATCCTGTAGTATATGGATTTCTTACATGGGTTGGGACGGGAAAATGGGTTATAGGTAATTCAACTGAAAAGAGAACAAAATATTGACAACTATTATCATTGACACACCCCCCCCCCCCCCCCCCAAAAAAAAAAAAAAAAAAAAAACCAAACAAACAAACAAACAAGCTTGACAGCTATTATCAACCAATACCAGAAAAGAAAGGCGGTTAAAATTTTATTATTAGCATAGGTCTTTGATGACTAATATGTTATATTCTTTCATTTAATTTAACTATTGGATTAAATGTTCTTATTATATCATTCATGTTTGCAAAATTTCAAGAAAATCAAAAATCAATTACTATGTCATCAAATAAATGTTAAAATTTCAAGTTTTTGTGATATAAAATTGTGTATAAAAAATAATTTTATTGATTGAATAGTAAATGACATCTAATTTGAACGAATTTTGATATGCATATTAAGAACGTAAGGAACATGAAATTCAATGATTAAATTTTCAAAATTCACACAAAAAAAGAGATATATGAGAAGTTTGAAGAGTTTCTCTCCAAACAAACTTTGTTCCAATATTGCCCTCAATGTTTTCTACTTCCATCCAAAGAGTATCAGTTTGTGTTCAAACTGCATTTTGAGGTGGGGTTTTAAAACTCATTGCAGAGTCTAGATTAACTTTTGAGGGGTCAGTTTGATGTCTAAAGAATTTTAAATTTTAAATTCATTTCTCTTTTCTATATTTGATCTAATAAGTTTGGCACAATGTTCTTATCCCAAGTATTGCTTTAACATTCCACTTGTACATGTTTGAAGGATTTGGAGCACATTAGAAGTGAAATCCTGTGTAATCAGAGCCTAGATGTCCCATGAATGTTATTCAATCTAACGGTGTCATGGACAGTTAGAAGTACACTAGCCTAGGCAAAAAATTGATATATATGCACAAACTGTATGAAATAAGATTACTCACCAGCAAGCATGTCCCATGCACTGTAACTAGGCGGTTGATCCAAGTTCTTGGAAGGAATTTTGGATGGTTGATTCCAATATTGCCTATAGAATTCTGGTTTCCGTCCCTTCTGCCAGATAATAACAGGAACCATTTCCATGGCAAGGCTCCGGGCATCCATCTGTTGGAAAGTTAACAACAACTGAGAAAGCTTATGAAATAATATGTACCTGTAGGTTAACAATTATTTTTGCTCTGATCCACAGTTCCTCATTCAGTATAAGAATAAAAAACAAATGGAAATTGCAGATGGCCATAACAATTAGATGAAGAATATCTTTAGTTGCATGAAAATTATAGCTGCACAGCGACAAACAACAGATAAACCTAATATATTTCCTTCATGGTCAATGTGGAGAAGCAAGTTAACCATGAAATGTTGTGATTTGATGAAAAATGCTGAACTTGAACAGAGGTAGGGGATAAAAGGAAAAGTAGTTGGTCTTGACCAGTTAACTATCAAATTGTGCTTTGCCCATCAGCAACCCTAAGTACAAGAAATTTCCATTTTCCAGACTCATGGATTTCTGAGGCTTTGTATGATCCCACTGGATGTAAAAATAAATCAAGCAGTTAATGAATATCAGTATATGGGGTGCCTTATTCATTGGAGATATGGTTGCATACAGTTTCAGTGGAACTATAGCTTAGAGAAGTTTAGATGCTAAATGATAGGCATTTCAAAATTAACTTCCTTGAATTTTTGAATAGATCAAGGCATATTATCTTTCAAAAGCATTCAAAAAAAATACTAATGATCTTTTAAATCTTTTCCTCAGTCAAGTTTAAAATTTTTAAATAAAAATATAATGCACACAAAGAGTGATAATCTAACTTAACTGAAAATTCTATTACTGGCTGGAAAAAGACACTGACAATATAATCCTCAATCATGTGAGGAACTCATATGTAATAAGCCAATACTTGAGCCCACCTGCACCCCAACAAATGGGTAACACCCATGATAATCAATCCCATTTGAGAGAGAGAGAAAGTGAAAGATTCATGCCTTGTTAAGAAGTGACTTCTGGCTAACGCGGAGTAGCAGAGCAGTGATAAATTCCAGGGTCATGTAGTTTACACTAGGAAGCCTCTTCAGTATGTTTCTCATTGAATGAATGCTAGAACGAGCACCTTTGATCTCATCATAAAGCTCAAATGTAGTTAGTGGCTCAGGAAGGCTAGCTAAGTAGCACTTAGCTAGAGCTGCTATGTCAACCGGATTTACTCCTTCTGGTAATGATGCATTTGAATCTGTGATAAATATACCACAGCATTAGATTACAGCTTTATATTATAATATCAACCAAATTAAACAAATGATAACAACTGCAGGGATACCTTGGTTGTATATTGAAACCAATTGTTGAATGACTTTTTTATCCCCATCAGACTTAAAAAGGTCTGGTGAGTTTAGTCCTTCAAATTAAAACAATAAACAGGTTACTCTCAGCATCAAAATGAAAATTAAATAGTGGTTATATATTATACCAGGAAAACATACTTAGTCAAAACTTAATTACCTGATAATATGAGATAATCTGCACATCTGACCAAAATATGGGGAACAGGCTTGCTGGATTGTTGCCGTTGCACCGTAACCTCAATTGGAACTCCAAATACTAGGAAAGCACAAAACAAAAAATAAAGAAATGACAGCCAACACTACAATACTAATTAAAAGCAACCCAAAGGCATTACGGATCTGTTAGTATATAATAACTTCTTTTTTAAAAAAAAAAAAAAAAAAGATTAAAAAGTAAGAAATAAGAATACTTCACGTTCAAGATGATGAACACAAGGTATCCAAAAGAGAACAAAGAAATTAAATAGGGAAATGCAGGGAGTCCTGGAACTCCAAAATAGAATTACAATGAGTAAAACCCCAGGCACAAGACCAATCAAACAAGGTACAAAACAACAAACACTTCAAATGATCAAGGGGTTGCTCCATATCCTTAAAAGTGTGGTTATTCCTTTCCTTCCACACTATCCACATCAAACAAAATTACAAAGCAATAAATGGTACATTGGATACTCCAACCATTGCGGGAATTTGAATAACTCTATTGGAGATAATTTCAACTACACGACAAAAAGTCTCCAATATCACCAAAAAAAAAAAAGGGTACTATTACTATCTATCTCAGCTTCAATAAACTAATATAATGAACCTATCCTAGCCATACGTCTTTGAAGAGGCAGGCGATTCATGTCCAACCAACAGAAGGTAGGATTACCAAATATGAAATACCATCCAAGAAGCTAAAAATTATGAAAGTTTATGTAACTTACCATCAGTACTAGCAACACCCTGCAGATGATCAAAACAGATTTAAGTGAGAATTTTGAAACTTGAGAAAGAGAGGAGAACAAAAAGAGCAAGAAGAACTACTAGCTGCCTCAGAATCTATACCTTCTGCCATCGTTCAATGTCTGTCAAGATAGTCTTACTTTTTTGTGCAGTCTTCTTTGCCACCTGAGACAAACTCAGCATCCCAGATGTGTCAGTTATCATCTTAACTTGAAATCAAGGCTATTATAGGTTGTTGTAAACAAAGATGACCTTACCTGTCAGAATTCCTTATCATTTACATATATTATATCATATGAATACACTATAATGTTAAGATATGAAAAAAGAGGCAGAAAGAAATGTTAAGAAATCAAACAAATAGATGAAAATGAACAGCACAACCATAAGAACATGTATGAATAATATATATATATATATATATATTTTAGAATTATGAGTTTAATGCCATAATAGGAAAATTAACTGAAAAGAACAATGCTTTTGCATGTTACTTTGCTTAAGAGAAGCCTCATAGTTGATCCATATTCCATAGTCTCCTAAACAGATATCACTAATTAACTTGGTTCATTAAGAAATCGAACAGCAAGAATCCCTAGTTGTTGACCACTGATTCCGGTAGAGCATTAAAAAATTTGACAAGGCTTAAGGCTATAAAATAAAGGGAGAGGGATTGGCTGACAATCACCACAGGGACTTAATTCATGATCAAGCAGCAAAGATTCATGGGAACCCCTAACCTTAGTTACCAAACAGAACAGACTAGCATTATTAAAACAAATATCAGCAACTTTCGACCCAGAATAGCATATCCAATTATAAATATCACCAACACAATTCCAAAATTCTTAAAATTGCAAATGTATTAAATAAAGTCAAACAAGTTAGCTCATCTCAGTTATAATTTCACACAAAAATTAGTATTCTGCATTGACAATAAACCTAATAAGGTACCAAAAAAAAATATATATATATATATATATATTTGAGCTAAAACTACCTCTTCAACTTTAGTTTTTCCAACAGCAACCTTGTCCTTGGTCTCCTCAACACCTTTCCTAAGCAATGTGCCGGTGGTAGCAGCCGCGGATATAAGGCGTTCTTGCACGGCCTGCTTCGTGGAAGGCTGCTGAAGGAACGCCCACCGGCTTTTCACCAGCGTGCCAACACGTTCCGCCACATCAGCAAAATTTCCTTTGGCATCCTTTGCAACCTCCCCCACAAACGTTCCGGCAGATTGGCCCGCGGATTTAATTTTGACCCCTGCTTTTCAAAACCATAAATTCTAAACACTTCAATAAATTTATAAAAAAAAAAAAAAAAAACCCAATTGCATAGAATTGAATGATCAAATTAATGTAATAACGATTGACATTATTACCTGAGGAAGAAAAGAAACCGCTAGCCTTCTCTTGCCACGGAGGCGAGATTGCAGAAGGCATTGAAGCTTTGTTCTCAAACAGGACCTATCACCTATATGCGTGTGTGTATATATACACACACACACACACAAAATTTGTAAATTACAATTAGCTAATTGGGTTAAAAAGTGCTAATTATAGAGATTCTAAATTTTATTAGTATTCAAATTAAGGAAAAAAAATTTACTAAAAGATCGTTTAGGCTCTGTTTAGGGGAAAAGAAAAATCAAAGGTTTATAGTCACGTTGATTGAATTCTTAACATTTTCTGGGCAACCAAATGAATTTCAGAATCAAAATTCGCTTATATTAATCAGATATACTACAAATTTTCAACTAACTTTTTCTATAAAAAAATTTAAAAAAAAAAAAGACCAAAATTTTTCGAGAATATATGATATTAAAAAAAAAAAAAAAAGTCTTTTGAGAGAGAGAGAGAGAGAGAATCCCTAATTATGAGAGAAGTTAGAGAAAGTAATTTACCTTCGTGGCTTTGTTTGAGTTCTGATTGGAAAAGACGGTGAATAAAGGGAATACTTTTAGAGAGAGAGAGAGAGAGTTCAAATTTAAAAGCCAACAGCGTAGGCGAGGTATTTTAGAGACACAGAGAGGGAGAGAGACTGTCAGCCGTAGGAGGAGTTCGAAAAAAAAAAAATTGATGGTTTTCACAACTTTTATCACGAGTCGTCATATAACACTTACCGAGCTGTGAGTGGCTGAAGAAAAAAATGCGGTGATTCTGTGTGGATTTACAACTCAATTCTTTTGTCACCCGCAGTTAGTGATGTGGCGAGGGAGTTACGGTAAAAGTTGTGTAAATTTTTATGGTGTGGTTGGTGGGTTGGAGTTAGAGAGAGGTTAGGGATTGTATAAAACTGGTCAGGGATATTAGTTAACGTTGTGAGCCAATGGAATAGTGACACGTAAGAACTTTTTGGATTAGTACGCGGACCAGTGTGTATTTGGGGTCATGTCAAATTTTTGTAACTGATGTAACGATTCTGTTCTGTTTGCTATTTTCAGCTCGACGTGCTGGAAATTTTGTTTTTTGTTTAAATTTTAAAAGGCTATCTCTATCATTGTTATTTTTTTTTTCTTGGAGTTAAGATTCTATCATTATCATTGACTTTTGAATATTAACTGTAAAAATCATAAGAACCTATTATTTGACCGGAAGGATTTTTATGGTTATAAATAAATAAATAAAATTGACAGGAAGAATGACCATGAAGAAAGACTTTAAATGGTTTTTAAAACAATTTGTAAGAGTTGTAAAACAGAATAACTTTTAAAGTCTTTAACTAGGATAATAAATTTGCTGAAATAATTGTTTAATCTTACATTCATATTAATCTCTCTAAATGGAAGTTACGTGTAAAATCATATGTTTTGCTAGTCTTCTTTTTTTTTTTGTTTTAGAAGACTCTTGCTTTGGGAAAAACATATTAACTACTCAAGATCAAACCCAGATTTTCTTAAACAAATTAATAGTCTCTAGCTCTACCAATTTAAATTAATTTCATGAGTCTCTGACTCTACTAATTTAAAAGTACTTGATTCGACCAATTAAACAAACTAACTTCTAATCTCATACATATAAATGAATATACTATATATATATATATATATATATTAAGATGTATAGTATAATTTTTACATATATAATTTAAATATTATTGATACTCATTTTTATATTTTTTTAACTCTTTAAAAAGTCTTGCAAGAATATTATTAGGTAAAAAATGTAAATTGTTTATTTTTTATTTCTTTTATGTTCATTAATTATAAACTCTTTGGTTTTTGTACACAATAACTCACTTGGATGGATATTTATAATATAGTCCCATATTTGACTCCAAAATTAAGAAATAAAACTTTCTTAAAAAATAAATAATTTAGGACACATGGTGCAAAATTGGACTTCAATTGTAGAATCTAATTGCATTTTCTCTAAGTTTTTCCTATATATATATATGTGGGGGTCAGAGACGTCCGGATGGTTGCGTGGGCCTTAGGTCTGGCCCAAGGACACTGTTCGGCCCAAGAAGCCACGAAAAGGGAGGAGGTCATTAAAGACCCAAAGGCCATGGGCCCATCGGGGAGATCACTGCGTAGGTGGCCGCGTCCGAGGAGGACATGACTTCTAACGGCAAGGGCTAGAGCTGAGGAACGGGATTCCATGGGACGCCGAGGAAGGGGAGCAAGCGGGACGTGCCCTGCAAAAAGGTTACTGCCTCCGCATTAAAAGCTTCCACCTACCCGCCTGGCCGCATTAATGAAGAGATGACTTCTGAAGGGACGGAGGTCAGCTTTATAGTCTTGGGGAGCGTTTTCAGGGACTAGACTGGTGGCAACCAAAGAAGGGGAGTATAAATAGAATGGGGGATGCTGCAAGAGGGGGGATCGGGAATTAAGGGAAAGGGAAGAAGAAGAAGGTTCTCTCTTTCTCTCCCTTGAAGAACATAGCGCCGCCCAGCACAGAGGCTCCTCGGCCCACGTCCGAGAAGGGAGTTGGGTTACCCCGCCAGCAAGCCGCCTCACAGAAGTGGACTTGGACCTTACACCGCATCCTTCTAAAAGTACTCAGGGGTCTAGGCTTTGAACCCATTCTCTACAAATTCTATTGTAAAGGCAACTTGGGCTAGCCCAGCCACACCTTTGGGCCATAGGCCATTTTGTGCCCCTACAATATATATACACACACACACACACACTAGCTTGTAACCTCATGCATATGCATGGATACACTTAAAGATATACAATAAGATGCATAATATAATTCTTATATATATATATATAATTTAAATACTATTGATAGTCATTTTTATATTTTGTTAATTCTTTAAAAAAATTGTAAGTATATTATTAGGTATAAAATGTAAATTTTTCATTTTTTTAAATTATTGTGAAGTACTATTTTTTTTTTTTTTTTTTTACGATTCTTTTATTCTAAACTCTTTGGTTTTTGTACTTAATAACTCACTTGGATGAATATTTATGATATGGTCCCATATTTGATTTTAAAATTAAGAAATAAAACTTTTTAAGAATAAATAATTTAGGACACATGGCGCAAAATTGGAAATTTAATTTAGAATTCTAATTTAAGTTTCTCTCAAGAGATTATTATTGTGAGGTATAGAAATTTAATAAAGTAATAGTATCACGTGTCATACCCTGGGCTGAGGAGCCCAATACAATGTCGAGGAGCCCATACTTTCTAACGGTGAAGCCAGAAAGGCAAGCCATTACCACTCTAATGACACATTATCAGAGGAGGACTACATTGTAGAGGAAAAACTTCAGAGAGGGGAAAAGCTTTGACGTGATGGGAGGGATGGTAGTTGTCACCACATTTATTGCACCTCACCAAATCATCTGGCCTTATTTATGTAGAGAAGACCCCTGAACAGTGCTGTCTTGATTGTTGCAACTCACAGAAGACTGGGGAGAGCGTCTTATGGGACAACCACTCAAGTGGTGGCCTGCATAATCAACAAATGGAAGGCTAAGATTAGTGGAAAGAGACTATATAATGTGGGGGATCCCCTAGTATAGGGAGGGATTGGAAAATCTGTAAAAAAAAACATTGTAGCAACAAGAATTAAAATTATATCTGATGGTGAATTATATTTTTGACCAACTCCATCTCATCCAAAGGAGTCGTCCAGAACAAAAGATACACCCCACGTAAGAAGGTCATCCATGTAAGTATAACCGTCTATGAGAAGATTGTCTATAGAAGGACGACCTTCCGTGGGAGCAAGGTACGCTTGTTAGGGAGGCTCCTGGACGAGCCCCTGACACTTAGGAAAATTCCCAAGCATGAACTTGCTTACATGCTAATGTTCTAGGATGTGAGTAAAATCCAAGTTCAGTACTACAACTTTTTATCACATGCATAACTTCTAGTGATAGTTATATGAAAAAAGTGTAACTCCTAAACGATTGTGGAAGTTATCCTTGAACCCTCAAACCTCCTCAAATATAGGGGAGGTTACAAGTCTAACAACTGTTTCTAGGGCACACTTTATAAACGCCCATTTAGACCAGACAAAGGTATGTTTTTACAATTCTTGAAAAGTTGGAACTTCAAAATTTAAGAGAGAAAACTAACTTTAGCATTAGAGGGTTCTTGGCTGGCATCCCCGATCACCTTTAATAATTGTTCTTTCTTTTTCAGGCCTTCAAGACGGTCACCGCACCTCTGAAATCTGAAGCGTCCAGCCTACTGATTTTCTTCTCATCATCAATTGGCGCCGTCTGTGGGAAATTGTTCTTTTCGTTCGATTATTTTTTTTCAACAATTCGCCTTTCCCAGAAAAAAAATTGTATGGTTCGAACAAGATTAAGGGCTATAGGCCCAGACTGCCAGGAGAGTAGGGATGCTTCTAGTAATCCCCACCGTGATCGTTAGTCAGCATTTGTCATGCAACCGCCTTCCATTCAACATATAGAGTCCATGGCTGCCGCTATGACGGAACTAACCCGTCAAAACCAAGAGTTGAATAGGGAGATCAATTTAAGGAGGCAGTACCATGAAAGACATGTGGAAGGGCAAGCCCAGAGTCAAGAAGGCAGAGGGGAAAACGTTGAGTTCGAGAATCAGTCAAGGGGTACTACTTTAAGAAGAGTACCACACTTGGAGATAGAGAATCTTATCAAATAAGGAAAGGTGAGGGTTTTTGCTCCTGAACGAGACAATACCATCAAAGAAGAGATCAAAAAGTTGATTACCGCGGAGTTTATCTAGGAAGTTTATTATCCGGACTGGTTAACAAACGTAGTTATGGTCAAGAAAGCTAATGGCAAGTGGAGGATGTACGTGGACTTTACTGATCTAAACAAGGCTTGCCCCAAGGACAGTTATCCATTGCTACCCATCGACCAGCTGGTGGATTTGACAGCGGGTCATAAATTGTTGAGTTTTATAGACGCCTTTTCAGGCTACAACCAAATAATGATGGATGAGATAGATCAAGAGAAGACCTCCTTCATTACTAGCCAGGGATTATTTTACTACAAGGTAATGCCTTTCGGTTTAAAGAACGCAGGAGCGACTTACCAAAGACTGGTTAACCACATATTCCGTCCTCAAATTGGATGGAATGTGAAGGTTTACATAGATAATATGCTGGTAAAGAGTTTGGATTAGGGGAAGCATCTGGACAACCTTCAAGAAACCTTTAACACACTTCAGTTATATAACATGAAATTGAATCCAAGCAAGTGTGCTTTTGGAGTTTCGTCAAGGAAATTTTTGGGGTTCATGGTTTCATATAGAGGAATTGAGGCTAATTCTGACAAAATCCAGGCGATATTAAATATGGAACCACTGAAGAACATCAAAGAAGTTCAGTCTCTTATCGGACGAGTTGCCACCCATAACAAGTTTGTGTCGAAAGCTATTGACAAATGTTTAAAATTCTTTAAAGTCCTCAGGTAGGCATTTGAGTAGATAGACGAGTGTCAGAAGGCTTTCCAAGACCTGAAGGCTTACCTCACGACAGCACCGTTGCTGAGCCCGTCTGTACCTAGTGAGGAATTATATTTGTATTTGGCGGTGTCCCCACCCGCAGTAAGCTCGACGTTGGTCAGAGAAGAAGGGCGGATTCAAAAACCAGTATACTATACTAGTCGGGCATTGAGAGGAGTAGAAGGACAATATCCGATGATGGAGAAGCTAATCTTTGCTTTGATCGTGGCTTCTAGGAAGTTGAGGCATTATTTTCAAGCTCATGTTATCAACGTACTAACAGATCATCCCCTAAAGAAGGCAATGAATAAGTTGGAAGCCGTAGGAAGATTAATCCAATAGGCTGTTGAGCTTAGTGAGTTTGATGGTAGGTACCAACCAAGGAGCGTGATAAAAGCACAAGCATTAGCAGAGTTCACTCCCGGCCCGGACGAGCTAGATGAAGGGTCTCAAAGGTGGATTATTAATGTAGACGGATCGTCCACACTATATGCAGGGGGGATTGGAGTCATACTAAAGTCCCTAGAGGGTGACAAGTTGGAGTATGTAGCCCATTAACAGTACCAAACCACCAACAATGAAGCTGAGTACGAAGTTCCACTCAAAGTGCTGGAATTGGCTAAGTCCCTAGGGGCAGAATCAATAATAGTCAAAGGAGACTCTTAGCTAGTCATGAATCAAGTGAATGGAATGTGCGAAGCTAAGGAAGATTGGATGAAGAAATACCTCAACAAGGTGAAGCGGCTTGTCCAGAAGTTTAAAGAAGTAAGTTTTGTTTAACACTCGAGGGAAGAAAATAGGGAAGCAGATGCCTTGGCGAGAGCAGCTTCAGTAGGAGGAGTTATGGACGAGTATGAAAAAATCCAATATATGCTGAGTATAGACCTTCCAGATATACAACAAATAGGAGGCGGAGAAAATTAGATGAGTCCAATAATAATCTATTTTAAGGATGGAAGGCTTCCAGAAGACAAGGACAAAGCTAGGAAGCTGAGGGTCAAGGTCGCCAAATACGTCCTTATAAATGAAGTGCTATACAGGCGAGGATTTTCTCAGCCCTACCTAAGGTGCCTAGTTCCGGACGAGTCAAACTATGTGTTGAGGGAGGTCCATGAAGGAGTATGTAGGAATCACTTGGGAGCAAGATCGCTCGTCCATAAGGTCATTTGTGCAGGCTACTACTGGCCTACTATTCAAGCAGATGCTAAAGTTTATGTGAAGGTGTGTGACCAGTATCAGCGCTTCAGAAACGTTCCTAGATAGCCACCGGAGTACCAGATGCCAATGATGGCCCCATGGCTCTTTGCACAATGGGGACTGGATATCCTAGGTCCTTTTCCCTTAGGAACTAGACAGATGAAATTTTTGGCAGAAGGGATTGACTACTTTACCAAGTGAGTGGAGGCTGAACCTCTTGCAAAAATTACTCAGCAAAATGTTAAGAATTTTATTTGGAAGAACATTCTATGTAGGTTCAGAGTACCTAGGGTACTGATATTTGATAACGGACGACAGTTTGACAACATATCTTTCAGGGACTTTTGTGAACAGTTTGGAATTAAGAATCACTATTTCTTATGCTCTCACCCATAGGCGAACGGATAAGCAGAAGTAGCGAACCGATCCTTGCTGAAAATCATCAAGACTCGGCTCGAGGGGGCAAAGAGGGTATGGCCAGATGAGTTTCCAGGTGTTCTTTGGACCTACAAAACGACTGTGAGGACACCAACAAGAGAAACCCCCTTCAAGCTAGCCTATGGAAGTGAAGCAGTCAAATTTGCGGAAGTTCATATGGCTAATCATCGAGTGATGAAGTATCAGGAGAAAGAAAATGAGGAACAACTTCGTCTCGACCTCGATCTCATTGATGAGGTAAGGATGTATGCGGAGCAAAGGATAACAAGATACAAAAATCTTATGGCTAGGTAGTATGATGCCATGGTAAAACCCAAGCGTTTCAACTTTGGGGACCTCGTTCTTAAAAGGGTGTCTTTGGCAACCAGAAACCCAGCTCATAAAAAATTAGGACCTAATTGGGAAGGACCCTATAGGGTAATTAACTGCAAAAGGCAGGGGTCGTTTTACTTGGAAGCTCTGGACAAACGGAAGTTAGAACATCCTTGGAACGTGGAGCATCTGAGGAGGTACTATCAATGATGAGCTTGAATGAGAATTACTAGGGATGAGAGCTAAGGACGAGGTTACAACTATGGTCTATGTGTTTACTCATGTTTACTATTAATGTTTTTATTACTAGTGCTTTCTAAAAAAAAAAAAAGTGCACTAGTTCCTAAACTTTTACACCGCCTACAGACAAATTTGTAAAAAACGAGGTTGTGTACATATAAGTATTTTCCTTGGGCACTAACTTCTAAGCATGTGTCATATTTATGGATGATGTTTATATAAATATGGTTTGGATTTCCAATGTATTTAATGCATGAATCTAATTTCCATAATAGTACTCACAAGAAGGCTAAAGCCTAAGATGAATGAAAATCTCTAGACGCGGGGACGTAACGTTCATAAGCTTTCCTTGAAATAAGGATAAAGCAAAAATAAGCTAAGACATACTTGTCTAAAAAAACAGACGGGGAAACCTATACTCGTCCAAAGAAAAGGATGAGACAACTGTAAACATAAGAGTCCATGGACGAGCATTTAGTCAAGACACTCCTGTGTTCTAGACGAGTGGGTGCCAATTGTCCAGCCCATGGGCAAGGAAAAGAATTGGCGAAATCGTCATTACCATTTCTAAGACTAGTTATACTTGCGAAAATTTAAATGGTGAACAAGTTGCCCATGCATGAGCAGGTCGTCCATAAGAAAAACACGTGGACAACCCTCCAACACTTAGAAAAGGGTAGACTACTTAGAAGCCAATAACATTAATGACAAAAATAAAGAATGGACTCGTCCATACAATAACATTCAGCGATGGGTAAAATTAATCATTCATCAAAGTTTAAAAATGGTAGATGATCACCGTTTAAAAACCCTTACAAAGTAAGCCTTAAAAGGCAATTGTTAATAAACTCGTCCAAAGCACTCTAAACGAGTGAAATGTACTCAAATAAATCTTAAAAATGGTCCTAAAACAATGGACCAAACAAAAATAAAACTCCAATGCTCTAGACGACCTTTTAGACAAGGGGGCAACTGATGGTGAATTATAAATTTGACCAAATCCATCTCATCCAAAGGAGCCATCTAGAATAGAAGATACACCCCACGTAAGAAGGCCATCCATGTAAGTATAACCGTCCATGAGAAGGTCGTCTATAGAAGGATGACCTTCCGTGGGAGCAAGGTATGCTCTTCAAGGAGGCTCCTGGACGAGCCCTTGACACTTTGGAAAATTCCTAAGCATGAACTTGCCTGCATGCTAATGTTCCAGGACATGAGTAAAATCCAAGTTCAGTACTACAACTCCTTATTACATGCATAACTTCCAGTGACAGTTATATGAAAAAAGTGTAACTCCTAAACGGTTGTAGAAGTTATCCTTGAACCCTCAAACCTCCTCAAATATAGGGGAGGTTACAAGTCTAATAACTGTTTCTAGAGTGCACTATATATACTCCCATTCAAACCAGACAAAGGTACGTTTTTACAATTCCTGAAAAGTTGGAACTCCAAAATTTAAGAGAGAAAACTTACTTTAGCATCGGAAGGTTCTTGGCCAGTAACCCCAGTCACCTTTGATAATTGTTCTTTCTTTTTCTGGCCTTCAAGACAGTCACTGCACCTTTGAAATCCGAAACGTCTAGTCTACTGATTTTCTTCACATCATCAGTATCCAAGTCTGAAAGAATTATATACAAGAACCACTCTTTGCATGTGCTTGTATTTCTTTGCTTCCTTATTATCTTTAATCCATTGTGCGTGTCACTCGATCTGTTGAAACTTAGCTTTTAAGCCCACTCTCTAAAAATTTATTGTGTTGGGCTCTTTGGACCTGAATCCTTCTACCTCTTGGGCTCAAGAATCAAAATGCCACCCATACAATTGGCGCTGTTTGTGGGAAAGCTTGAGTTTTAGTGAGATCAATGTCTAGTTATGGTAGGTTTAGGGTCCAACTAGGTGGAGTCTGTTGGTTCTCAACGACATGACCAATTTCTTAATCTTGAACAAGGGAAGAGGTTAGTGTGCACACCACGCATACTAGTAGGAGCCAATCTTGTGGCGGGAGTTACATCTTTCATGAGAAGAATACTAAAAGCATGTAGTTGGAGATTGACCGTCTTTATAGGAGGCTAAGCCGCGAGCAATGCAGAAAGACTCCCTCAGATTTTGACCCTTCTTTTAATGATGACGGAGATGGTAACTACAGGCCCAGGTCCAGGACTCCTCCTAGTGAGCCTTTTTGCATGATAAGGACCGTCGTTATAAGTGGAGGAGCAAGAGTCCATCTCGCAAAGGTCTAGGCAATGATGCTATGAGCAAGGCTCTTAACCAAATCTCTAAGTCATCATTTATGTGTAGAAGTGAAGGGGAAAAATTCCTCGGTGGTTTACCCAACCAACATTCACCATGTATAATGACAGAACTAACCCGGTAGAGCATGTTAGCCACTTCAGCCAGAGAATGGGTGTTAAGTCCAAGAATAAGGCCTTGATATGCAAAGTGTTCCCATCTAGTTTGGGGCCTGTGGCAATGAAATGGTTTTACAGCCTCGAGGAAGGTTCTATTAGCTCTTTTAAGGAGCTTACTAGGGTGTTTGGGGCTCGTTTTGTGACTTGCAGTAGGGTTCCCCAACCCTTAGACTCCCTGCTGTTTATGACCATGTGAGAGGGGAAGACCTTGAAAACGTATTTCAACAGGTACTGGAGGATGTTCAACGAGATAAATGAGAACTTTAATGACATGGCTATAAGGACGTTCAAGGTCGGTTTGCCCACCAAGCACGATCTGAGAAAATCTTTGACTAGGAAACCAGTTAGGAGTGTGTGTCAGCTCATGGACCGTGTTGACGAGTATAAGCGGGTTGAGGAAGACTAGCAGCAGGCAAAGGGGAAAGCTAAGGTGGTCCTTCAGGATAGAAGGGACCTTAGGTAGGATAGGTACAATAAAAATCGACCTTGGAGAGATTTTACGGGGTGTCTTGGATCTGCTACTACTCAGGTAGTTAGTATTATGTTCTAAGAGCCAGTGCACCAAATCCTAGAGAAAAGAATGACTCATACTTTCAATGGCCAAACAAGATTGGGGGAGACCCTACGAAGCGGAACCAAAGTCTTTATTGCTAGTGCCACCAAGAACAAGGGCACATTACCGGGGATTGCAGGATGACAGGCCATAAACGCGTTGACCCCTTGTAATAAATTAGATTGATTAATTAGCCTAGTTATTAATTAATCAAATTAACATGCAATATCACGTGGCAGCACAAACAAATCATCAAAACTAAAGTATGCAGCGGAAAAATAAATGACACGATGATTTGTTTATGAATGGGGAAAACCTGACGGTAAAAACCCCACCAGGTGATTTAAGGTCACCACTCCCGAAACTCCACTATTATCACAGCAAGCGATTACAAGCAAGGAATCCCAAGTACCTTACCAACCTACAGTTGAACCCTTACCCCAATACCCAATTGGACTTGCTCTGTAGTGACAGTTTCTCCTTTCAATGCACGGCTCCTAAGTACGTGACTAACCAGATGCGCGGATCCCAGTACGTGACTTTAAACACCAACTAAAGAGAGAGTTGTTGGCTGCAAAGTTCTTCGAATCATCCACACGATGAATATCAGGAAGATTCTTGGTTACAAAACCCTACGGTGCACATTACACAGCAATCTTCTTCACAAAGGATGAACTAGGGTATGAACTTTGTCTTTTAGATCACAAATTGCATGAACAAGAGTTTCTCAATGCTTGTGCAACTTGCATCCTCTTGACGGCCCTTAAAACAATCCTTTTATATGTCTAGGGTTAGGAGAAAAGAAGTCCCAAAGACACATTCACGGATTGGACTTAAAACAGAACTGAAAATCTGTTTTCTTTAATTCTCAACAGATAGAGGTGTCGAGGATCTGTCGAGAAGTTGTCGAGGCTCAGGCTAAAACAGCTTCTTAAAGCTCGATAGATGCATGTGTCGAGATAGGTGTCGAGCTTTAGTAACTTGCACTTCCTTGCTTGTTTCTTGGACAAACTTGATGACTTCAATATTGAATCTTGAAACACTGTTTCTTGAAGTGTTAAACACATCCTAAATCTACCCAATTACAAGTAAAGTGCGTTTTGTCTAAGAAGAAGCCAATTACATAAAATAGCGACATATGTTAACAACCACTTAAACTACATATATCCTAACAATCTCTCCCTTTGGCAATCCGTGACAAAACCACAACAAACAAATGAAGATATGAGAGAAGTCATAAAGCACTTTAACTCATATTTCAAATGTTACATACAGTAAAATCTATCCTAATACAAACTCTTGAAAAACTTTGCAAAAAGAGAGTTTATGGCAAGTAGACTTTGACAACCTGTATTTCTGAAACACTTATAAACAAAACACATCAAGGCATCTTTGTGTGAAGCAGAAATAATAGATTGCGTACAAGTAAAGAAACATGTGTATAGAGATAGAAAAGAAACAACACATGAAAAGATAAGTGAAAGAAACATACATCATCATATATATCAAGAAATAAGTACAATGTATGTCAATACATGATCAATGTATCTCTAAAAAGATAGAAAAGAAAAAGAATACATATGATCCTCACTACATCCCTCAATCCACACTCCCCCTATCATAAAAAAATATCCTATATTAGCTCTCCCCCTAAGTATGACTACTCTCATACCAAAACTACTCTCCCTTTTTGTCACGAGTGACAAAGGGTAGAGTGTCAAGTAGACATCTCGTCAGAAGAGCCTGCATCTCCATCATCATCATCCTCAGAAGCATCAGCGTCATCACCGTC
Organism: Castanopsis chinensis; assembly: GCA_032878915.1. NCBI lineage: Eukaryota > Viridiplantae > Streptophyta > Magnoliopsida > Fagales > Fagaceae > Castanopsis > Castanopsis chinensis. The sequence goes on from JAVQMG010000132.1 coordinate 25,748,043, forward strand.
ATCATCATCCTCAGTCTTAGAGGAAACATGAGGTGGTAGAGGAGAAGCCTCTGGAGCAAAGCCGCCCAAGGTCGCCTGTCGCCTGGCGATGCGACCAACACGAACGTTCACCTGATACAACTCTGTGGAGAGTGTATCAAGGCGAGCATCCATGCGCTGAAGCTGCGCCATGATATCTCCTAAAGTGATGTCGCTCGAAGAAGAAGGAGCAGATATCGCTCGAGCAAATCTAGAGGTAGTCAAACGGGAGGAAGGAGTAGCACCATCGGACTACCTCGATCTAAACTGTGCCTCGCTACATTTTACGGTAGCGGCATCTATGGCAGATATGACATGGTAAGGATCGGACGAAGGGAATGGGATGGAAAAACGACGAAGAATCCTCGTGATAGCGGAAGGGAAAATGAGCTTATCACGGGTGGCCGTATCTCTATAGACATCTATGATGGAGAAAATAAAGTGTGAAGGAAAGTTTATAGAGAGATCCTTTAGGAGGGATAACAAAAATCGAGCACGAGGCTCTGTGATAGAGTTATAGTGAGAAAATGGGTGCAAAACAAAAGTCATCACTATGTTAAGGAAACTAAGACCTTTAGCAAAAGGTCGACATGGTGTATATTGACTATCTCCCCAAGAGGAAGGACGCTTACAGAACGCCGAGATCATCTCATCTTTGGACACAGTCCATAGACGCTCACAGCTAGGGTAATCAGGATGATCCACCCTAGGGACATGAAGCACCTCGGAGACTAACTCCGGAGTGACAGCAAAGTGCGTACCCCGAACGCAAGAGTAGAAGAGAGGTACTACAGAATCGATCCCGTGGATATTGGAGTAAAACTCCTGTATCAACACTAGAAGACATGTGACCGGGACGTCACACAGTGACTCCCAAGCCCGACTGTGAATGACATCGGGTAGGTCAATATCGGCAAAGTCTGCCAGGACAATGTGGCATTCCGAATGAACACCTCATTTAGAGAAGTTCTCCGAGAAGTCCTTATGGGCTTTCTCATCACGGAACCGGATAGAAAGTGGAGTGGAATCCGAAGAGGAAGATCCCTTAGAACGCAGAGGGTTTTGGGATGGAATGGACTTACGTTTAGGTGCCATAGACCCTACTAACGTAAACATAGAGAGGGGGGAGAAGAAGAAGCCAAACAGAAAAGTCCCAAGCATTTCAATATAGGAAGAAAAACATTGAAAAGAAAGAACATATGCATGGGAAATGCATGAACATGTGACATGCAACATAAAAACATTATGGGCTCAGCCCAATCCAAACCTAACAGCACACAACAGATTGCACACATCTAAATGCATGAAAATACAATTAGAATGCTAATGTGATGCAATGCATGTAGTTTTAAAGATCAAATCTATAAAACCAACCCAAAAATTTCATGAAAACCTCAACAATTTTGAAAAATCCCAAAAATTTTCAAAAACACAAAACCTAGGGTTTTAAAAACATGAAATGCATGAAAATGAGTGAAAAGATGCTTACCAAGTGATGAAGATCAAGAAGAACACTTGAAAAAGCCTTAGGAAGAGGTTTGGAGAGAGTGAGAGAGGTTTTGGAAGGGAAATCACGAGCTATCGAGTGAGAGAGATCGAGTGAAATGACTGAAAATCATGACAGAATCTATTTATAGACCTTCAGTAATTCTCGACAGTTGCAGGTATCGAGAGGTATCGAGACAACTATCGAGATAGGTGTCGAGAAAATGCACTTCGACAGATGCAGCTATTGAGGTCATGTGTCGAGAAAGAAGGATCAAGCATGAAGGAACCTCGATCGATCCAGAAGCTATCGAGAAGCTATCGAGCAGACAGAAAGTTTCTTGATCGATCCACCAGGTGTCGAGGATGTGTCGAGACTGCGTTTAGAAAAAGTCTAAGAAGCTCGACAGACAACTAGGTGTCGAGGGGTGTCGAGGAGGTGTCGAGATGCCTTTAAAAACAGTTTTTCAAAAGAGGAAAAACACGGACATGAATGCAATCATGCATGCAACTCAACTAAAGATCCAAGCAACACATTAAGCTCTCAAAATCATCTCTCAACAAGAATTTTAAAGCACATGTATCCCAAAACACGCATACACACACTAAACAAGTCTAACTAATTTTATATTTCAAAAATAAGTTCAGACAGTTTAGTGAGCATACATTAACGCATGTAAACCTTGTGATGGCCAAATCACATTGTACCTGCACATGTATCAAAAATAGCAAAGAGTATTGCGTGTTGTGTGTGAAAACATCACAAGTTGCATAAGTGTCTCAAAGTTATGACGATTTGAGATATGAGAAAATCACTTTAATTCACACACAATCATAACTGTTTAATGGGGACTATTACCTTTGAGGTACATCCTATAACTCCCACATCTCTTAGAAAACACGCTTGCAACCATATTTTAAAGCATTTTGATCTTTTTGCTTTTTATTTCTTTGCATATTTTCTTTTATTAAGCATATCATGCATGGGCATACAAGAGAAAGAAAAGAAATACCCAATTATGTTAAGCTTTTGACGTTGCACTTTTGCTATGCCGAAGCATACAGATGTCATTGACATTGCACTTTTGCTATGCCGAAGCATACAGATGTCATATTATAATTGGCGAGTAACAGTAATGAGATGGTTATTTATGCCTTTCTCTTAGGATTTTCTAGTTCAACCCGTCAAAAAGAGTGATACGAGTGTTAAGAAGAAGAGATCACTTAACCTTACTCATCATAAACAAAGAGCTACAAAGCTCACTTGCTTAGTTGTGCAGAAGAATGCTCATCTAAGTTACAGTTGATACAAAGTTTAGAAAACTCTGTTTCAATGGCCATTTTAAAAGTTCACATGAACCAATGCACACAAACACACACTGTTTTTGTTTTTTTCAATTTTTTTTATTTTTATAAAAAAAGCAAAAATAAAACATAAAACTAAAAACACACAAACAAAAACAAGCTAAAGAAAGCAAAACAATGCATAAAACTAGACTGACTCAAAACAGTAAAGAAACACACAAGTAATGCAACACAACAAAAACAATGAGAGAGAAAAAGAAGTGACTAAAATCGCTTAGATCCCTTTGCCTTCCACACCTTGGAAGAACCTTTCCTTTTAGTCAACCCTTGAACCGGTGAAGTGGTAGAAGAATATGAATCGGTCAAGTTTGAAAGGAACATGAGGGCTTTAAGAATGTCTCCAAGAGGAGCGAGAGAAGTCTGAAACTGATTCTGGTTCCCAGTCGCTATCATGCTATTGCTTTGTTGAGTGGCAAGCCACTTGTAGCAATTTGGTCGAGTATGACCAGAAACACCACAATGATAACAGAGATGCGGCTTCTTCTGATTGGGCTTTTGAGAGATAGTCTTCTTAGTCCTAGGGTTTCTAGTTTCCCTTTTTTCAACTTTAGGAAGTGCTCCTAGGATGGACTTGCCCTTGTCTAAGTTCTCACTAGCTAAATCAGTTTTAACATTCTTATCCTCAGTTTTAATGTTATTAGCAGGTGGAACAAAAACAGTAGTACTAGCAGAATGAGTATTAGAGAGAGAGAATTCATACCCCAATCCAGTACGATCTGAAGAAGATTTCTGAGCACTTAGCATCTCGTCCAGCTTTGCACTTGACATCCTCTCCAATTATGCTCTAACTTGAAACAGCTCCGCTTCAAGCTTCTTGGTCTTCTCAGCCAAGAAATTATTTTCGAACCTCAGTGCCCCAATGGTCTGATTTGCTTCATTAACCTTAGTGGAGAGCTCCTCACGGTCAAGTTTCACATCACTGAGCTTCTTGGTGGCCAGCCTATAGAGCTTCTCATGCTTCTCGGAAAGCTTGTACAGTTTCTCATAGGCGGTATGGATATCATCTTGATCATCCATAATCTCACACTTGGCATCCACCAACTCCTTTTCTTCATCCACTTCTTCAGTAACCCTATTAGTAGGATTAACAGTGGCAGTGAAGGCATTCAAGATTCCGTCGTCTTCATTTTCGGAATCGTCCTCGGGCTCCGTGTTGCTTAAGGTAACAGCAAGGGCCTTGCTCTTCCCTATGCTCTTAAGGTACGTTGGACACTTTTGTTTCATGTGTTCGAAGTCTTGAGACCCAAAGCATTTTGGCCTAACGGGAACAGTGTACTGACCACCATCCTTGACATCCTTCTTCTCTTTATCCGAATTCTTGAATTGTGAAGAACTGGATTGCTTACGGTCTTTGTTGAAGCCCTTTCCATTGGCATTCTTCATGAATTTCTTGAATTGCCTTGTAATATAGGACTTCATTTTTGAATCTTCATCGTCTGAAGAATCATCCGTATCACTGCTCTTGGCCTTTAGTGCCATGCTCTTGCCCTTGCTTGACTTGCCTAACCTAGTCAGCCCTAACTCGTAGGTTTGCAAGTTTCCAACCAGCTCAGTCAGAGGAATTCTGTCAATATCCTTCGATTCCTCTATCGTCGTGATCTTAGCATGGAATCTCTCGGGCAGCGATCTGAGCACTTTCCTTACTATCTTGGGTTCAGGAATGGTTTCCCCAAGATTGAAAGCTGAGTTCACTATGTCCTTGAGCTTGGCATAGAACTCATCAAATGACTCATCCTCCTCCATCTTAATTTCTTCAAAACTTATGGTGAGCCTCTATAGTTTTGAATTTTTGACAGCCTTAGTTCCCTCATAGGTTGTCTGGAGAATGGCCCATGCTTCCTTAGCAGTTTCTGTTGAGGAAATTTTCTTGAACTCCTCATTGGTGACTGCACTGAATAGGGCATTCAATGCTCTGCTGTTGAAGTTTGCCGCCTTGATCTTGGCATCATCCCAGTCGGCCGGCGCTTCTGTAGGCTTGGTCTAGCCTATCTCCACAGCTTGCCACACTTTCTCATCTAAAGACTGCAAGAAAACTCTTATGAGTACTTTCCAGTATGCATAGTTAGTGCCATCAAATAATGGAGGTATAATAAGAGATTGACCTCTATCCATGACAGCAGGGGTCAATGGATCACACACAAGGATTAAACCCTAATCAGAGTATGCTTGCTCTGATACTACATGACAGGCCACAAATGCGTTGACCCCTTGTGATAAATTAGATTGATTAATTAGCCTAGTTATTAATTAATCAAATTAACATGCAATATCACGTGGCAGCACAAATAAATCACCCAAACTAAAGTATGCAGCGGAAAAATGAATGATACAGTGATTTGTTTACGAATGGGGAAAACCTGACGATAAAAACCCCATCGGGTGATTTAAGGTTACCACTCACGAAACTCCACTATTATCACAGCAAGTGATTACAAGCAAGGAATCCCAAGTACCTTACCAGCTTACAGTTGAACCCTTACCCCAATACCCAATTGGACTTGCTCTGTAGTGACAATTTCTCCTTTCAATGCACGGCTCCCAAGTACGAGACTAACTAGATACGCGAATCCCAGTACGTGACTTCAAACACCAACTAGAGAGAGAGTTGTTGGCTGCAAAGTTTTTCGAATCATCCACACGATGAATATCAAGAAGATGCTTGGTTACAAAACCCTACGGTGCACATTACACAGCAATCTTCTTCACAAAGGATGAACTAGGGCATGAACTTTATCTTTTAGATCACAAATTGCATGAACAAGAGTTTCTCAATGCTTGTGCAACTTGCATCCTCTTGACGGCCCTTAAAACAATCTTTTTATATGTCTAGGGTTAGGAGAAAAGAAGTCCCAAAGACACATTCACGGATTGGACTTAAAACAGAACTGAAAATCTGTTTTCTTTAATTCTCGACAGATAGAGGTGTCGAGGATCTGTCGAGAAGCTGTCGAGGCTCGAGTTAAAACAGCTTCTTAAAGCTCGATAGATGCATGTGTCGAGACAAGTGTCGAGCTTTAGTAACTTGCACTTCCTTGCTTGTTTCTTGGACAGACTTGATGACTTTAACACTAAATCTTGAAACACTGTTTCTTGAAGTGTTAAACACATCCTAAATCTACCTAATTACAAGTAAAGTGCGTTTTGTCTAAGGAGAAGCCAATTACATAAAATAGCGACATATGTTAACAACCACTTGAACTACATATGTCCAAACACAGGACTTTGTGGAGCCACTTAGAGCAATTAGTTAAGGTGGGAAAGTTGAAACAATTCCTGTATCAACCCAACAGACAGGGTGGTCAGGCAGGGTCGGGGGCTTAGAGAGATACTTCTACAAGACCGCCTTTAGGTACAATCAGTGTCATTCTTGCTGCTTTGGGAAGAGCTGGTTCTCAGCTATCCAAGGTGATGTCTGTAGCTCGGCTATCTACAGATGGCTCGTCCCCTGATCTACAAAGGAGTAGAATGGAAGTCCAGCAGGCTTTGAACTTTTTGGATGAGGATAAGGTTGGAACTTTGTAGCCACATGACGATGCCCTAGTGGCCACCCTCAGGATAGGTAGGTACAACGTGAAGAGAGTGTTGGTAGATCAGGGCAGTGGCCTAGAGATCATGTACCCCGACCTATTTAAGGGAATGAAGTTGAGGTTTGAGGACCTGACTACCTATGATCCCCCTCTAATAGGGTTTGATAGGAAGATTGTCTTTCTAAAAGGCTAAATCCAACTACCCATTTAGACAGGGGCAGAGGTCGTGAAGGTGAACAACATCGTGGTAGATGCCTACTCCCCCTACACTGCAATTATGACAAGGCCTTGACTTCACGCCATGAGAGCCGTACCTTCCACCCTGCACCTGAAGGTAAAGTATCCGTCTAGGGATTTGGTCGAGGAGTTAGTGGGGAGCCAATCTATAGCCAGGTAGTGTATAGTGGCTGCAATCAGACATCAAACTAAAGGTGAGACCTCGGACTCCGCTAGGCGGGACTTATAGCAATCAAAGTTGCCAATGTTGTCCCTGAAGGTGGAGGCAAAAGGGGTAAAGTGCGAGCAATTAGAGAGAGTTGTTATTGGCAACGATAAGGAGAAGTTCTTTCAGGTTAAAGTTCAGTTGCCTCCTCGGGAAAGGCAAGAGCTGATAGATTTTCTTAGAAAAAACATTGACGTGTTCGCATGGAGAGCCTACGAAGCCCTTGAGGTGGATCTAAATTTCGTTTTCCATCATTTAAACTTCAATCCATCTGCCACCTCCAAGAAGCAACAACTTCGGCACTCATCTAGGGAACATTCCAACATTATCAAGGGGGAAGTACTCAAGCTTAAGCAGGCTGGGGCTATAAAGGAGATATTTTACCTTGAATGGTTGGCCAACATAGTGGTGGTGAAAAAGAAAACTGGGAAATGGTGAGTACGTGTAGACTTCACAGATTTAAATAAAGCTTGCCCAAGGGACTCTTTCCCCCTGTCTCGGATAAATCAATTAGTAGACACAACTGTAGGACATTCTCGAATAAGCTTTTTTGGACGCCTTATAGGGCTATCATCAGATATCGTTAGCTCTAGACGATCAAGATAAGACTGCTTTTCTAACACCTACTGGGAATTACCACTACAAAGTGATGCCTTTTGGATTGAAAAATGCAAGGTCTACTTACTAGAGGACGATGACCAGGATGTTTGAATTTCAATTGGGCAAAAATATTGAGGTATATATAGATAATATGGTGGTAAACAGTAAAATAGAGTTCGAGCATACAAATGACCTAGAGAATATTTTCGAGATATTGAGGAAACATAAATTGCGCCTTAATGCCGCTAAGTGTTCTTTTGGCGTGGGCTCTGGCAAGTTTCTAGGTTATATGATCACCCACTGCGAAATTGAAGTTGACCATAGTCAGATTAGAGCAATTAACGACTTGCAACCTCCTCGGAATCTCAAAGAGGTCCAGAAGTTGACAAGAATGACTACCGCTTTGAACCGATTCATCTCTCAGTCAGCAGACATGTATAGGCCCTTTTTCCAGTTATTGCATAAGTGGAAGGGATTTGAAAGGACAGAAGAATGTTCCTCGGCCTTCCAGTGATTGAAGGAATATCTTTCTCGGCTACCTATTATGTCCAAGCCTGAAGAGGAGGAGGTTCTATTTGCTTACATTGTTGTGGCCTTTTACGCGATAAGTCTGGCATAGATACGAGTTGATGAGGGGGTGCAGAGACCAATTTATTATGTGAGAAAATCACTACATGAGGTAGAGGTTCAATATTTACCATTGGAGAAAGCCATCTTGGCAGTAGTACATGCTACACAGAAGCTTCCATATTACTTCTAGGCTCACACTGTTGTGGTTCTAACCCAACTCCCCCTCTTCAATCACTGCTTCGGAAAGCTGATTACATAGGAAGGATTGCAAAATGGGGAATGATGCTAGGAGCTTTTGATATCAAGTATATGCCTTGCATTTCTATAAAGGGTCAGGTCCTTATAGATTTGGTGGTTAAGTTTGCTGAGCCTTCCTTAGCAGAAAAAGGTGAAATGTCGAACATAGATGGAAAATCAGTTGGGATGATTTTCTTGCAGGAACCTCTATCTTAGAAGGTATATGTTGACGATGCAACAAATCAAAGGGGATTAGGAGTGGGGCAAGTTTTAGTATCTTCTGAAGGGATCATCATTGAGAAATCCTTAAGGCTGGGCTTCTTTGCAACGAACAATGGGGCTGAGTACGAGGCTTTGCTGGTAGGAATTGCTATGGTTCAGAAAATAAGAGGAAGAATAGTGGAGATATTTTCAGACTTGAGATTGGTTGTAGGCCAAGCAAAGGGAGAACTGGAAGCTAAGGACATGAGAATGCAGGACTATTTGGGTCAGGTTAGACACTTGCAATCAGGGTTTGAATCTTTCTCCTTACAACAAATCCCAAGGAGTAGAAACATGCATGCTGACTCTCTTGCCACCCTTGTAACCTCCTCGGAGCAGAGTTTACCCCAAGTTATCTTGATTGAAGATCTATGCAAGCCTACTGAGATGAGAAAGCAGAGGGCTCCTATTCACCAGATCAGAGTGGGGCCTAGTTGAATGGATCTTATTGTGCTGTTCCTTAGGGATGACATTTTGCTCAAGGAGAAGGTGGAGGCTAATAAAGTGTGAAAAAGAGTTTCTCGATTTTGGTTGTCCGAGGATCAAAAGTTATACAAGTGCTTTTTTTTTTCTGGGCCCTATTTGCTTTGCATCCATCCTGAGATAGTGGAACCACTCTTTTAGAGTTGCATGATTGGATTTGTGGAAGTCATACAGGAGGCAGATCACTGTCTCATAGAGCCCTTAATTAAGGGTATTGGTGGCCAATTATGCAAAAGAAGGCACAATAGTACATGAAGAAGTGTGACCAATGTTAGAGATTCACTCCAAATATTCATTAATCAGGGGGTGTCCTTAATCCTTTATCTAGCCTTTGGCTTTTTGCTCAATGAGGCTTGGATATTGTAGAGCATTTTTCTAAGGCAGCGGAAAATAGGAGATGGTTGTTGTCGGCACAGATTACTTCACCAAGTAGGTTGAAGTTGAGCCTTTGTCAAATATTAGAGATGTGGATGCCAAGAGATTTGTGTAGAAAAATATTGTCACTCGATTTGGGATCCTTCACACCCTTATCTCGGAAAATGGTCTTTAGTTTGATAGTAAAGCCTTCAGGAGGTATTGTTGTGATTTGGGCATTAAAAATAGGTACTCTACCCTAGCTTACCCATAAGGGAATAAACAGGCCGAAGCTGTTAATAAGGTCATAATGAGTGGACTCAAGAAGAGGCTAGATGATGCCAAAGGTAGATGGGTGGAAGAGTTGCCACACGTTCTTTGGACGTATTAGACTACCCCTCGTAGGTCAACAGGGGAGACAACATTTTTACTGACCTATGGAGCCGAGGCTATGATTCCTCTAGAGACTGGATTCCCAACGTTAAGGACAAGCTTGTTCGCTCCAGATAGCAATGACAACCTGTTAAAGAAAAGCCTGGATTTGATTGAAGAACAGAGAGAAAATGATAGGGTTCAATTGGCATATTACCAGCAGAAACTCAAACAGGAGTACGACTCAAGCGTGAAGTCAAGACCGTTAGCCTCTAGGGACTTGGTATTGAGAAAGGTTATGGGTGTTGCAAAAAACTCAACATGGGGAAATTTAGGGCCCAATTGGAAAGGACCATACTGCATCACCTCGGTAACTAGTATAGGTGCATACTTCCTAGAAGATTTGGAAGAAAATGTCGTGCCATGCCTCTAGAATGTAAATAACTTGCGAAAGTACTATTATTAATGGAAGACAATTTTGCCATGGTTTTGTTAAAGATTATGTGTCGCCCTGGTTACTTGTTTGAATAGTAAGTAGAACTTTAGTCATGCCTAGCTCCTCGAATCATATACCTTGGGGTAAATTAATATTCTAGGTTATTTGCTTAAGTGTTAAATAGAACCTAAGTTATGCCTGGTCCCTCGGACCACATGCCTTGGGTAAATTAATACTCTCCATCACTTGTTTGAATATTAAACATAACATTGATCATGCTTGACTCCTCAGATCATATACCTTGAGTAAATTAATATTCTTGGTTATTTGCTTAAGTGTTAAACAAAACCTTAATTATTCCTGGTCCCTCGGACCATATGCCTCAGGTAAATTAATACTTTCCATTACTTGTTGGAATATTAAACAGAACCTTGGTTATACTTGGCTCCTCGGACCACATATCTTGGGTAAATTAATATTCTTGATTATTTGCTTAAGTGTTAAATAGAACCTTGGTTATGCCGATCCTTCGGATCACGTGCCTTGGATAAATTAACCCTCCATCACTTATTTGAATATTAAACAGAACCTTGGTCATGCCTAATTCTTCGGACCACATACATTGGGTAAAGTAATATTCTTGGTTATTGGTTCAAGTGTTAAATAGAATCTTGGTTGTGTCCGATTTCCTCGGACCACATGCCTTGGGTAGATTAACATTTTTTTTATCATAAGAATATTAAGCAGGACCTCAGACCACATGCCTTAAGTAAAAAAAAAAACACTTTGTAATTTCACCAAGGATGGGACCTTGGCATATGCATCACCAAGAAAAAACGAGGACTCACCCTAGGTTTTGGTCAAAAGACTTTGAAGGTACACTCATAGGGTACTCCTAATATAAGAAACCTCAAACATCCCCTTTTTACTACTACGTGTTTTGCTTATTTTTGAGGACTTAAACATTCATGTTGATTATGCAATTTTTAGACACAGTTATTTTCCTCATTATTTACATTGGTTTGATTTGTTTGAATTAACAACAATTCATTACTGTTAGCCTTTTGTCAAGATATGGGTTTTCACCCTTACAAGCTTCATTAATCTAACCCCTCAGCAAAAGACAAAACATTCATCACAACTACTTAGATATAAATATCGTAAAGAAAAAAGAAAAAGAAAGACAAAGTTTCACTTGCCATAAAACAAAAATCAGTATCTATTCACTGTTCAAGAGGGGAGGTACATTTTGAATAGGGTAAACTATCACAACAAAAGAAATCTACACAATAGAAGGAAATTACATGACAAAAGAGAAAAGTCGTAAACTAGGTCTTGGCTGGAAGAGGGTCCCCTTTGCTGCCTGGTTGGGAGGTAGGGGGTCAGTTGCCTTGGGATCAGTTTCTTCACCTTGGGGGCAGCATCCTTGGCCTTGGGAGTAGCATTTGGGCCCTTGGCCTTAGAAGCAACATCTGGGCCCTTGGCCTCTACCTTTACCTTTGCCTTCTGGTTGAGAAATACCTTGGCCAGCCCTCTTGCCTTTGGCCATCTCCACCTTTTGGCCTTGGTCGCCATCCTTGCTAGGCCATTTGGAGACCTTGGGAGGAGAGAGAGAGACTTGGGTGGTAGACGGCTACTTAGAGGCAATTGTCGTAGGGACAGCATCTATTTCAAGGCCCAGAAGCGTTGCTGGAGTTTTGTGTATGTCTGGAGGATAGTACATGTTTTCAGCCTTTCGCCATTCTGAAGTAGTAAGGACACCTGCCAGGTTAAGTGCCTCTGTCCATACCTCCTGGCAGTACTCCCTGCAGACCCTAGCCAACTCTTCCGCCAAGTGGGCTTCAGTCTCTTGCACCCCGAGGGTATAGGATCTCTGCTCCGAAGCCTTCGCCACTTCCTTGGCTACCCGAGCAGCTTCCTTGGCCTTCCTCAGCTCTGCCTTCAATTTTGCGACCTACTACTTGGCTGTGGCTAGCTCTATCTCAGCGTAATGGAGCTTCTTACATTGCTTCTCAACCTGGTCTTGGGCATTTTTCAAGCCGACCTTAGCACTTTTCCGCTCCCTCTCCTCAGCGGTCAGCTTCACGGTGAGTTTCTGGTTCTTTTACTTAGCGGCACCCAAGGCCTTGTTGGTCTTGGCCCTAAAGTTGGCCTCGACCTTGGCCTCTTTTAGGGCGTCCTTTACCCATTCCTCGATTGTAAATACTTCTTGGATAGGCTGCAGAAAAATGACAAAAGAACAATATATTAAACAAGAAAGTGATGACCAAGCATGAAATTAGCAAGACGTCTAAAGAAACTTACCAGGGCCAGGTCCCTCTTCAGGGACAGGAACAGCTTCTACTACTTCACATTCTTTAGAGCAGCCATGTCCTTAGGCAGTAGGAGGGGTTGCTTCAAAGTGTTAGCAATGTAATAAGCGTTCCCCTTTTGGAACTCTTTGATAGAGGAGTTTAGGGGAATCACTGTGCCATCTAGCTCCAGTTGGGGGTTTCATGTGGGGTTCGTGGGGTGCACCTAGGTGACATTTTTAACATCCCTACTCTTAACCAAGAAGGCCCTCCCCTTACCCTTAGCCGTCTTAGATATCTTGGGTGGAACCCTTTCATCGTATGGAACCAACTCCCCTTTCTCGGGCACCTTCTTATCCTTCTTCCTCTCCTTCAGGTTTACAGGCGTGAAGGGGTTAACTGGAGGAGCAAATGGGAGAGGAGGAAGAAGGCCAGGAAGCTCGGAGCCCGAGGCATCTTTGGGCCTCGACCCCTTGGACCTTTCCGCAAGGAGTGCACGGAGGCTTGCCCCTTTCTTCCTTTCTAATGGCATATCTTCTTCTTCTTCTTCTTCTTCCAAACTCCTAGTTATGCACGCGACAACGAACTCGAGGGACTTGACCCTTGAGGATTTGTCAAGTTCATCTTTAGAGTCCGATACCTGAATCATAAGCTCCCCTTACTCCTCCCTCGTTCCCTCAAGTTGAAACTGGTTTATCTCCTCCTCGAGGGACAATCGCAAGAAAGCTGTCTCCTCCCTCAAAAATGCTGCTTCGCAAGGAGAATGGTGGGAAGGCAGTTCAACTGGCATGGTACCTTCTCGAGTTATGAATCTGGGCGTTGAGACGTCAATCAGGGCTAGTTGAGGATCACCTGCTCTGATCGCGTTGCCCGCATCCTGAAACTTGTCAGACAGAGGTTGGAAGTCGAGGATGAGGTGGACAACTTGTAATTGTCTGTCCTCGCTTACAAACACGTCAGATCTCAACACTCTATTGAGATTGGGAACGTTGACAAAATTGATATTGTGGGCTACGTATCTTTTATCTATAAAAATAGCAGAGAAGAAAAACCACAATTAAAATAATGAAGCCTTCCATCAGAAAGAAACAAAGTACTAAAGGAAAGGAGAAAGCAGCAAAACTACAGAACTAGTGCCCATGTTAAAAGACCTAAACCTAGGGTATCCCACCTAGCTTTCCCTTCTGGACTGGGCAGTGAAGACTGTCATACCATTCACCTGAGAAAATTATCTTTCATGCCCTTGTTAGATTTGGAGAGACATGAGACGAGCCTAACCACGAAAGACTTAGACTTAAGGTAGTATCCCAAATCCGCAAGCAAATGACACTCGTACATCCAAATGACGTTGTGCCAGGTGAGGCCTAACCACATGTGCTCGTTGATAGTGTCTACACTGCCCAAAACTCTAAATAGGTTAGGTGCGCACTAGTGAGGCCAGATCTTATGGGCTATCAAGTAGTCCCTAGTCACCCTTTCTCTATGGGTAGCCTCATCCCCCCTTATATAAAGGCGATCATGGGAATAACTACTTCCCCCTCCCTTCTAAGGTCAATCCATCCCCCCGTAGGGTAGTACCGTAGGGAATCGTCCTAGGGAATGTGATACAAGGCCCTAAAACCCTCCATACCGACGGAAGAATCTACTAGGTGTGCAAACCTACCCATCTAAGCAGGCTAAGTTAAAGTGAAAGAAATTTTTTGTAAGGAAAAGAAATAGAGAATAGAGGGCCGAGGAGACTGGTCAAGGAGAAAAGAACTTAAGAAGGAAAGAACTTACAAAAATAAAAGCAGGGGTCGCTTTAGGTAGACATGGCAAAACGGGTGAGTCGGGTCAGGTTCGGGTCGGGTCAATCGGGTTTGCAGGTCAAACGGGTCACGGGTCAAAACAGGTCATTTTTAAACAGGTCAATTGGGTTACGGATCAACCGGGTTGCGGGTCGGGTCGGGTCGGGGTGGGTCGACCCATATTTTTCAAACAAGTTTTTTTTTTTTTTTTTCAATTACAAAAACAAATCGGTATCAATCTGTTTTGGGAGAATGAATAAAATCAATTAAGCAAATGAATTGCACTTAATGCCACTTGTTAATATCCTTCTAATTCGAACAGTTTTGAGCATAACAAAAATTATTTATAATCATAAATTCATGATAGAAAAAGTCTACCATGTTAATAGTTTATTGTCAAAATGCATATAATTACAAGTTTACATCTTCAAAAAGAGATAGATCTTAAAACAAATAAAACAAGTAAGCCAGCAAAGTAACAAGTTATCGGTATTCTTAAGTGCACATGTTCCTGTTGCATTTAAAATAATAGTAAAGTTAGATTACTTAGAAAAATAAACTAAACAAAAAAAGATTTAAAAATAAACATAACATATTAAGTAAAAAAGAATAAGTAAATATTTTATAAAAATTACACCTCAATCTCCATCTACTTAACGTTGGTAGCAGATTCAACACTGCAAATATTCATACTTGCAAATTGTAACTCAAGTTGGCCAATTTCATCAGCATCTTCATCTACAATACAATATTTTAATATAAGTTAATGTACCATGAAAGCAAATCAATAAAGAATTAAAATTGTATAATTATGACTATAAAAAAAAAATTAAATTACCTTCAAATCCATATAGCCAACTTTTAGTACACAACGTAGCTTCCACATTCTCAGGTAAAAGACGTGAACGATACGGAGTAAGAATTTTTTTCCCAGTGCTAAAAACTTGATTCAAAAGCAACAGTAGTTATCGGAATACTCATAAGATCCCATGCCATTAAAGAGAGCTCTGGAAACCGATTGTAATGCTCTTTCCACCAAGAGAGAACTTCCAACTTTGGATTTTCCTGTCTGTTAAGTATATTCTCTTCTAAATACAAGTCTAACTGAGATTTTTTTGTTTTGGTACCATGACCACTTTCATAATGATCAAATTCCTAATCATTAAAAAAAATTGCAATGAAAAATAATACCACACAACATTACAATCTTTATTATTAAAAAAATATAGCACAACATGTACCAAACAAAATGCAATTCACTTACATCATCTTCCTCATCTTCATCATCATCAGGATCATCCACAGCATCGCTAGTATGACTAGAACTCCCAACACAAGATGAAACAGTGGTCATAGGCTTGAGGCATTCATATTCTGAAAAAAGCTTATACAATGTAGTCTCAATGTTGTCCACCTTCATTTTAGCAATGTGCTCAATTGGCTCCATTTTCTTGAAAATAAACTCCACATAATCCAACTTATACCTTGGACCTTGGATCAAGAACAATGGCACAAGCTAGCACCACACTATAACAATCCTAATATTTGTCAAATTTAACTTTCATTTGTTCTGTCATATTCCTGATAAATGAATATTGGCTCTCCATTTCTTCAAGTCAGAGCAATTCAATTTGAGACATTCGTTGAAAATATAGATTTGCTGTAGGATAATCGGTTCCAGAAAATAAAGTTGTAATATCATAGAAAGGTTTCAAAAACCGAGTTATCCTTTCAACTCTATTCCATTCATCCATTGATGGACAATGCTTGAAATTAACATCTTCCTCTGCTAAACGGTTCAACACAGAACGATATCTCATAGCACTGTCAATCATGTCATATGTTGCATTCCATCTTGTACACACATCTAAACGTAAACCCTTTGCTCTCTTCATACCAACTAGTTTTGCACATTCATCAAATCTGCACATTTTACTCTCTGATCCTTTAAGATATTTCATAGTTTCTTGAATCTTAATCACCAAGTCATCTATTACTTTCAATCCTTCTTGAACAATAAGATTCAATATATGAGTACCACAATGCACATGGAAAAAGATACCATCACATAACAATAAACCCCCATCATTAAGATTTTTCTTTATGAAATCTTGGCAATTATCATCATTAGATGCATTATCTAAAGTAATGGAAAATATTTTCTTCTCAATACCCCATTCTTCCAAGAAACTTAAAATTTTCTCGTATAAAAGAGTTCCCGTGTGTGGAGGTGGCATATGACAAAAATTCAAGATGATGTTTTTCAATTTCCAATTCTCATCCACATAATGTGTTGTAAGACAAATATATCCCTCACTTGTAACAGAGGTCCATAAATCTGAAGTCAAACATATTCTACCAAGAATTGATTTCAACTTATTTTTAACATCATCCTTCTCTTTCTTGTAAAGTTTTAGAACATCAGCTTTTGAAGTATTCCTAGAGATATGTTTAACATTTGAATTTAGATAGCTAAAAACTTTTCTAATACCCTCATACTCAACAAAGCTAAATGGTAAATTATGTTTAATAATAGCCTCCGCTACATCTCACGAAACTCTTCTTGAATTATCTTGTTTTGTAACACCCTACCCTCTTCTTCACCATCTTGTTTTACTTCATTTCGTTTTAAGAATTTGAGAAGATGGCGATGCAAATTTGATGTTCCATGATGACTATCCGCCAAAAAAATTTTCCCACACCATTGACAAGTAGCCTTACTTATCCCTTCTTCATTAATAGGCAATTTCACAAATTCAGTCCAAACTGTAGAAGTTTGATGTTTTTCCTTTTTATTTTTCCTTGAAACTCTTTTTGGTTTCTTAAACTTTGATTTTGAATTGACTCTTAAAGATGGTGAACGTTTAGTAGAAGAATCCATAATTGTAGCATCATCGTCACTTTCCAAATTTACAGTCGGTGAAACCACTATACTCTAATTATCAAAGCAAAATATATAATTAAAATTAAAATTCTAGTCTATTTAAAACGTCTAAAGAAACTGTAAACATAACTACATTCTACATAAGTGATAAGACATTTATCCAAATGACACAGACGCAGAGCAGAGGCAAAGGCAGAGCAATATACCATATTTGATCACACATTCATCCAAATGACAAATACATTCAATGATAAAACACACTAACAATTAAATATAATGTTAGCAGAGGCAAAGCATTATACTATATTATTATTACTAATTGCTAAATCATAAATTCATAATATTAAAAAATCAATCCAAAAAATAAAAATATTTAGGGATTTAAGAGAATGATAAAAATGATTTAACTTACCTTCACCATAGTTGATGATTTATGGTTGTGCTCTTCTTAAATGGGTCAACAACTATGTGGGTCGTGTGGCCTGTGGGTGGCAAGAGACAGAGATAAAGGTATGGATTTATATATCTGTTCCAAATTCCTACAAAAGATCTCATTTATTAGAGAATACAAAAAAAAAAAAAAAAAAAATACAAAGAAAAAGATATGGATTTATATATAATAAAATAAAACTTGAAGGCAGAGATAAATAGCAATGGAATGAAAAAAAAAAATTACCATTTTGGTGATATAAGCAGTTTAGGTATAAGCGTACAGCATGTGGTAGAAGCCGCAGAAGTGCTTGAATGTTGAAGAAAATAAAGCAAGAAAGAGGTACAGTGAAAGCAAGAAGAAGAAGAAAAAGAGTGGGTACAGGGGAGAATGAGCTGAAGTATGAGGAACAGAGGAAGAGCCGAAGAGGAGTACTGTGAATTTTGTGATTTAGTGTGCTTGTTCAGTTGTTTGGCTTTGGTCCCTTTGGAAAATTCGAAATGGGCTTATGGACTACAGCTAGGCAGCAACTCAGCAAGCAGAGCAATGAGAGCATTGACCAATCAATGAGACAATGACCATGAGATATATATATATATATATATATATATATATATATATATTTGAATGGTTGTGATACAACCAATTAGCCAAAGCCTTGTCATTGTCAATGACTCAATGAGTCAATGTTGTCAACTTGTCTTTGTGTTTCTCAAAAAAAAAAAAAAAAAAAAACTTGTCTTTGTGTAATGTTGGACGGATGGACCTCACCTAATGGTGTAAGTAAGGTGCTGTCCTGTGCAGGTTGTGCTTGTGACTTGTGGTTGTCAATTGTCATGACATGACAAATTGATAATTAATTTAATATTTTATTAGTTTATAATTTTATATGAGTATATGAAGTATTTAGGTGTAAATATTTTTTTAACGAATAACGGGTCGGGTCATGGGTTATTTGGGTCGGGTTGGGTTGACCCGCAAAAAATCATATCGGGTCACGGGTCAACCCGTTTTTTGCTTCGGGTAAAAAAAATTGGGTTCGGGTCAGGTATTTTTTGGGTCGAGTAAGGTCGGGTCAGAAAATTCTGACCCGTATTGCCATGTCTAGCTTTAGGAGCTTCTTGAGAGTTTGAGAGTTTGAAAGTCTAAAAGTTCGAAAGTTTTGAAAAGTGGGAGAAATGAATCTCTAAGGCGCCTTTTATAAGAGGTGGAGTTGGGTGGGAATTATCCCGCCCAAATTTCGAGGAGAAATACCAACCGTATGATCTCCCTCTCACTATAAGATGTGTGAGACAAAGCACCGCCTAGAGCATTTAATGAGACGTTTCGGACCCCGAAGAGCCAGGAACAGTCACGAGACACACGAGGCGACATTCTCACGTGGGAAATTGAAGAAGCGCATGGAACTAATCATTCAAGATCAAAACCCCACTTTTCTCTTTTGACAGGAGGGAAAAAGTGGAGTTTTGAGGGGCAATTGTGAGTTATAGAAATTTAATAAGCTAATAATGCCATGTGTCATACCTAGGGCAGAAAAGCCCAATACAGTGCTAATGAGCCCATACTCTCGGACAGTGAAGCCAGAGAGGCAAGCCATTGCCACGCTGATGGCACATTATCAGAGGAGGGCTACACTGTAGAGCAAAAGCTTCAGAGAAGGGAAAAGCCCTGACGTGATTGGAGGGATGGTAGTTGCCATCACATTTATTGCATCTCACCAAACCCTCTGACTGCATTTATGTGGAGAAAACCTCTGAACAGTGCTGTTTTGGTTACTCTAACTTATAGGAGATTGGGGAGGGTGTTTGATGGGACAACCACTCAAGTGGTGGCCTGCATAATTAACAAATTCAGGGCCAAGATTAGTGGAAAGAGACTATATAATGTGGGGGATCCCCCAGTATGAGGGGGTTCAGAAAATCTGTATAAAAAACATTGTAGCAACAAGAATTAAAATTGTATCCAAGTCTAAAAGAATCATATACAAGGACCACTCTCCTCGAACTTCGCTAAGGAAGGATTTCTTTGCACAAGCTTGTCTTTCTTTGCTTTCTTATTATCTTTAATCCATTGTGTGTGCCGCTTGATCCATTGAAGCGTAGTTTTTAAGCCCACCTTCTACAAATTCATTGTGTCGGGCTTTTTGGGCCTGAATCCTTCTACCTCTTGGGTTCAAGAATCAAAACACCGCCCATAAAATTATATATATAGATATAGATTAACAGAATCCTTGATTCTACCATTATGAATAAATTCAATTGAGCTATTGACTCTACCAATTTAATATTAGAGTCATTGACTCTACAAATCAAATACATTAATGAAGTTCTTAACTCTACTAATTAAACAAACTAATGGAGTCACTGACTTTACCAATTTAAATATTAGAGTCATTGACTCTACAAATCAAGCAAATCAACGGAGTCGTTACCTCTACCGATTAAACAATTTAATGGAGTCCTTCACTCTACCAACTAAATAATTTGGAGTTCTTGACTCCACTAATTTAAAATAATATGATTCAAGGGTAATTATTGGGTACTCCCGGAGTACCATAAATGCATACTCTCTCCTCTCATATAACTGTGGGTCCCACTAATTAAATTTATGGTGAGACCTACAATTTATGTGAGAGGGAGGAGTACGTATTTATAGTACTCTCGGAGTATTCAACAATTTTCCATGATTCACTGGAGTCCTTGACTCTCTAAATTATTTTAAATAGAGTGGAGTTTCTAATTCCTTCAAATTAATTCAATAGATTATTTAATTCCAATATGATTAATTGTTTTGGGTTCTTAATTCCTCAACCAAAATTGGAGTTTCTAATTCACAAAGTAAAATGATCATAAAATTGATTTGAGAAAATTTTCCAATTTTCAATCTCTAAAAATGTCCATAAAAATAAAATTGCTTCATATGAGTTTTCTTTCCCTTAATTAATTTTGGAGACTTCAATCAAAATATCATTGTTGGATAAAATTCCTACAAAGAAGCAAATGAAAGAAAGGGAAATTTGTTTGCACATTTAATTTCTCAAAAATAGGGTCTTTAGTTTAATTTCCATAAAAACATGGATCCTTGACTCATTCTTAAAATTAAAATAAATTATCTCACCCAAAAAAAAAAAAAGTAAGTCAATACTTAATTAAATAGCAAGTATTTGACTTAAATGTCTGTCATTTAATGTGAACAAAATCATATTTGAGAATTTTATATCCAAAACCTTAATTTAAGAACTACAAATTAGCTTGATTCCCACCAAGGACACGTAGGCAACCTAAATACGTTATTAGGTGTAGTCACAAATAAATAAAAAACACATATCTCCTCAAATACAAAAAATAAACTCATGTACAAAAGGGATGTGATTGGAATCAAAGGGTTTTTTCTTAAAATAAGGAATTGTAATTAAGAGATACGTTATCTTAAATGAGCACTACTTACATTAATAAAACCCATATGCCCAAACGTTTATGAGCAAAATTATGTTTGATGGATTGTACTTAATAACAATTTTTGTCAAATACTCAAACTCTTGATGCTAAGAGTTATATAATTGAATTAGTTGACATCTTTTAGTGTTTCTATTAAAGAAATCCTGGCTTTAAATTTCCCCTCCCCTAAGTTTTTTTAAAAAAAAAAAAAAAAAAAAAACTCACATTCTGTCATTTTTAAATTAGTTCATTATTATCATTATTATATTTTTAGAGAGGTATGTTTCATTATGGCCCATTGGCATTGGCATCTTCGTTTTCATATTTGGACTAGTTTTAGAATTCAACCCTTAACATATTCAATTTAAAATAGATCGATGAAGGGTTGGGTTTTCTCTAGCTAGATCGATGAAGGTCCCTTTCCAAGTTAAGGTTAGGCCCAAGAGGTCCCTCAACCTCTCGGGCCTAACCTCCGAATCATATGTTCTCATAGATGATAATTTGAGCTAGCAAGCCATGATTAAAGCTGAATTTCAAAATAGAAGCCTCATCGAACCTTTAAGTCACCTATAACAATTTATTATTTTCACTAATTAGGCAGTATATGCTATTTTTTTTAAATAAAATTAATAAAGGCTATTTCTATCATTATCATTGAATTTTGAATATCAACTGTAAAAATCATATGAACCTGATGATGTCGAAAATCACCTGCACAACAAAGAAGAAGAAGACCCTATAGAGAGTACCAATGTGGTACAGGCCAAATACCCTCTGAATGTTAAATTAGAGAACTTTCACAACTCTAGAGTGTCGAGCTAAGGTAAATTATGCATACCTTATTTTCTGAGGGTTTTTGTTTTTAGTAGTGTAGAACTGACCTTCGTTTCTTGGCTAAGAAGATGTTTCCAAATGGGAAATTTCCTCATAACTGTACGTATTTTACGGGATTCTTCCCATACTGGAATTTTATTGATTAGGGTTAATCATAGGGTGCAAGAAATTTCCATTTAGGGTTCCTTGGGACCACTTAAGCCATGTAGATGCCATGTGACCTTGATATTCGTCCCCCTTATGTCTGTTTAGCTAGAATCCGTCCACTATGGAGGATCAATCCATTCTATATATTCTCTGTCAGGCGCATTAATTCGTCACCTTTTCCTTCTGTCTTGATCATCCATTATCCCAGCACTGTCGCTTATGGCAGGTTTTGTTGAATGAGTCCGTCTACCTTAAATTTATCATCTTCAGAACCTATAATTTGACAGGAAGGATTTTACTGATAAAAAGAAAAAGAAAAAAGAAAATTCACCAGAAGGATGACCATGAAGATAGACTTTAAACTTTGAATGGGTTTTAAAAAAAATATGCGAGAGTTGTAAAATAGAATAACTTTTACTAGGATAGGATAATAAAATTGCTTAAATAATTATTTTATCAGACATTAATTTTAATCTCTCTAAATGGAAGTTACGTGTCTAACATTATATGGTTTTTTTTTTTTTTTTTTCTTTGGAGAAGAGTCTTGCTAGTCATCATTTTTTTTTTTTTTTTTTTTTCTTTGGAGAAGAGTCTTGCTAGTCATCATTCATTTAGGGCCTCATGATTTGGGAAAAACATGAAACCTACTCAAGATCAAACGCAAAGATTCTTTTAATCTAGGCATAAATTTAAGTTCGACATTATACTTTACCTACCGCAATTATTAGTCAAAATGACTAGTCCTAATCAAAGGTATTTATGTAACCTTCACGGGTGGGAATCTTTTTTATGTCTCTATTTAAATCAGAAAGTGTTAAAAGAAAGGTGGTACTCTGGGCCCATGGAACAATGATCATCTGGTTCTTTGCCCATGAGGAAAAACCCAAGTAGTTGGGGATATAGATTTATTTTATTCTTCCTTGTGGGGGTATCCACTACCTACCCATTGTTTTTATAAATAGCGATGGTACTCAGTTGATATGGGCCAAAGCCTATTGAAGAGTGGCCTTTTCCTTTACAGAAGCCTATGTATGACCTTTGGATCCAACTGAAATACCAGCGACTTTCAAATGTGTGCTATAATTTGTAAAAGATTAGGCCATAACAAAGGTGAATGCAGATGGAAAAAGGTGAACACAACAGATCAAAGGTCGGAAAATAAGATGAAGGGCTTTGGACCTTGGATGATGGCAAAGTTGGTGAATATTAAAGAAAATCGAGCAGTGGATGTGGTCTTTATGGCTTTTTTTCAAATTTGATAAGAGTTGGTTGATCCTATATTCCATTTTAGTTGTATGATTAAATACTTTATTAATGTAAAGAAAACAAGCAAAATAAAGGGAAAAAGTGCAAATTTCGAACAATTCTCCTTAATGATAGAGAACGGGTATGAGTAATTATTAGACACTCTAGAGAATGGTGACATTGTGATTGTGAGATAATGAAGCACTATATTACTTTACTTTGAAAGTACCCAATTTTCAAGAAGAATAATGCCAACGCTTCAAATGGGAATAAACAAATGTATTCTCAAAGTCAAATTGTTCCCCTAATAGACCTCGTAGAATATCCATGTTTTTGTTGGAAACAAGTAGTTTAGAAATAAGATTTTATGACAATTCCTTGACTAGTTTTATGTTATTCTAGCACCTGGCGCATCACCCATGGATGCTTATTGTCATTTATGGTTCATTTGTTAATGTCTAGGAGTAGCTTTTTTTGGACTCTGTTAACTGTCAAACTCATTCTCAAGGCCTTGCCCTATTTGTGCCTTAGTGGACTCCAAAAGAAAAAAAAAAAAAAAAAAAAAAAAAAAAAAAAAAAGAAAAAAAAAAAGTAGTGCCTTAATGACTATTTTAGGAGAAATGCTTTGGCTATCATCATTTTATTTTATTTTTTTATTTTTTAGTAAAATGCATCTACATTTCTTGAGATTTAATTGATGCAATCGCGATTCTTTACCTACTAAAATTAAAGAAATTAATGACGATTATTTGGAAGTAGGAGTAAGAATTATGAACAGAGACAAAGCTAGGTCTTTGAATTACTACACAGTCTAGACATATAACTGCTCTTAATATAGTGACTTCTTAAAATTAAGTCAATGACATTTGCCTAACCAATTGTGACTTCAAAAGTTCTTACAAATAGGCACTTTGAACAATCCTTTTTATATGAGATTAGTGAAAAAGATTCAAATCATTTTCATTATATGCAAAGATACAGTAGTAATGATATAGAAGATAGATGAAAAACTTCTTCAAATTAGTTAAAGAATATATGCTTGAAAAAATTAAATCTAGAAGACATTATGTCCTTATAGTGCAATAAGAAAAGTAAGATTATGATAATTGGTGGATGTCAAATGAATGTGGTGGCACTTAGGAAATTCATTTATAGGTTGAAAGTTTCAACTCTCATATTTTCAAATAAGAGGCCATATTTAATTTAAAAATTGCATAAGAAATTTTAGAGCAAACATTTTATTATAGGAATTTTAGAGCAAACCTTATTTTGGGTTCTTGCATCTATATGACCTAATTTTCAAAACTTTTATTTCCTACCCAACATGTAAGTTTGATTCTGGAGAAGAAAACATGTACCCCATTTAAGATAGAAAATTGTAAGTTTAAAAAATGTAAAGAGAAAAACAAAGTGAGCATGAGATAAATGGAAAAAAGGAACATGCTATTATGTCTACGTACGCTATCATATAAATCACCAACCCAAGTTGAAGCTTGATCCTATTTATAGAGAAGATGATATAATAACCACTATTTGCTAGGACTAAAAAAAAACACCCATTGCTTAAAGCTTTTTAAGTTTCAAAATTGGTGTTTCCTCAATAGCTCGACGCTATTATTACATCCCATAACCCGTTAATTATCTATTATTACAATAACTACTACAATTGTCTTTTTTAGGCAAACTTCATCCTCACCTACTAAATGGGCCTTTAAGTTTAAGAGGAGAAACACCTCATATTCTCATCATTCAAATGGTTGTTTGCAAATCGAAGCTAGACCCAATGTATGATCTTTATCCAACTTATTTAAACTATCCATAAAATTCAACTTTGACATTTCATCAAGCACGTGGAGTTCACTTTAAAGAACAAATATATAATACCAAGAAAATGAATATCTTCTCAACTAATGGCACAACAAAAGAGAGGCACTCCCCAAGAATTAATATTTCCTTATACTTCATTGCTTTGTTAAATCTGTCTATAAAAAAAGAAAAAAAATCTAAGAAAACCTACAAAATAATCTACAATTTCAAACCTTATAGTGCGTAATGTCACTAATCCAGAAATATAAGCATGCATATTAGAAAAAAACTCAATGTCAAAAAGATTCTTAAACCCAAAATAGGGACTCTGCCCTCATTCATATAAACAACAAATAAAACAATAATAAAAGGACGAGTTAGTCTCTATTTGCAACAACTTGAGAATGACTTTTAGTGTGATATGAAACTCAGCAATAGTGCTTTTGCAGTTTTCATGATCTTGCTGGGGTGTACTTGAACGTGTTCAAAGCAATATTTGTTTCTTGCCTAAGCACCCACAATTCGAACTCCTTTGTAAGCCTTTGCCACACCTCACTACATTGTTGCAAAACATCTAAACTCACTAACAATAAAAGGGGTAGACATTGGGCCGCTCAAAATTGGTTGGATTGGCTTCATTGGCTTGGTGGGTGTACTGTCAATGGGGGTAAATTTCTGCGTCTGTAGGTTTTTAGTTTAGGTTTTTCATAGATAAAATTTTGAAGACAGGGTTTTCAAAACTTACGTGAAGGGTTTAGTTAAAAAATTAAAAATATAGGTGAAAAATTGTGAGGTCGAAAAATAATCAAACGTCTTCAACGTTATAGTATATAGAGATATTTTTTTTTTGATGAAAGTATATAGAGATATATTGTCTATAAAGAGAATGACACAACAATTAATTATCTCAACTTTACTTAAATAAAAACGACTCAAATGGGAATCAGGATTACTTAAATAAAAGACACTAACAAACAACCACAATTATTATTCTTATAATAATTGTTACGATTTTATAAAATAATAATAATAGCAATTGTTAAATGGTCAATCATCACCTCACCAAACCTAAGAAAAACAATGAGTGTTAAAAACTTGATTGTGCACATCACATTGCACACCTATCTGACGCCTTGATGAAAACAAAATGCAAAGTTCAAGCATTTGACCGAAAAACAAAAAGCTGTCTCAAATTCTCGATTCAGTCAATAAAACAAAAAGGAATTGTGAAAGACTGAGGCGTAGAAAAAAAAAAAAAAAAGACAGAGGAGTGGTATAAATAGGAAGCAGAAGTGTGGATGATCCAGCAAGTTAAACTAAAGAAGAAGTGGTGGATGGTTCGAAAAGCTGAAATTTGGGCCGTGGTGGTTGTCCAACAATTCAACGAGGAGGGGCAAACAATATGCAAGAGGGCTAATGATATTATAAGGGGCAAATATAATTTTATTGAACGAAATTGTTAAATTATATATATACACAAACTTTTTTTTCCCCCAAATTTTAAGGGGAGGGGAGCATGGCCCCAAGGCCAAAAAATGGCTATATCCTTGATTATGAGGAATACTACTTGTAATTGAATAATTATTGTCTATTTCTATGATCTGTTTGATGATAATACATGAATAGAACTATAAATTTGTATTTCATTGTTTGATATAATATGATTTGATAATATAATAATGGAATCATATTCCTGTTGAATTTCTAAATTTATTTTTATAATTATATTTACACTCTTCTTAGGTTTCTCTTAACATTCAATTATTTGAAAATTCAATAATTGTAAAATTAATTATTATCCTTGTACTTGTTCATATTTGTTTCTCCACACACACATGTATAAATTGACAACATCTCTGATAAATATTAAATTCTAATAGCTAACGGAGTCGCTTGAATGAAATATTGATATATAAAAAAAAACTTTTTATTTTCAAAAAATACATGTTTCATAGCAAAAGTTGATACATATTTGAATTTAAATTAACACATTAGAAAAAAAAAAGGGTTTGTAACTTGTTTGTCTTTTTAATTAAATTTCATATCATGGTATTATAAATTGATTACACTTATAATTAGGGCTGTCCAGACCCGACTGGAGCCCGACAACCCGGCGAAACCGCCCGACGCCGACCCGATTCCAGCCCGAACCGAAGGTCCAATGGGTCGGCGATGGGTTTCCGTTCACAAGAACCGACACCGGCGGGTTGGGTGACGGGTTTGCTTCTCCAAAACCCGAGCAACCCGAACCCGACCGGAGTTGTATAAAAAATCTGGCGAAATCTTGCAAAAAAAGCTAGATCCGGCGAGATCTCGACCAGATTTGGCGAGATCTCGACTAGATCAAGCTAGATCTGGTAGGATTTAGCCAGATCCGACCACTTCTAGCCATTTTTAGCGGAAAAAAAAAAGATTCTGGCGGAAAAAGATGCAGAAACCGGCGAGATTTTCCAGATTCCGGTGAGATTTTCCATATTCCGGCGAGATTTTCCATATTCCGGCGCCATTTTCCAGATTCCGGTGACGTTTTTTTTACAGATTTCGAAGATTTTTTTTTACTCCGGCACCCGACCAAACCGACCGACCCTCACCTCACCCGAAACCGACTCGACCGATTTTTCCGGCGGTCGGTTTCGGGTTCTTCTGCGCCTCCACCCGACGCCGGCGGGTCGAGCCCGGGTTGGGTCCAAACCCGACCCGGCCCGACCCGTGGACAGCCCTACTTATAATCAGCATTTTCTAATGATGAGTTGTGGGATTTTTTTTTTGATTATTACTTGGCTTATTTGATAAGAAATAACCACTCCTTAATCCTTAGTTTAAAAGAATATTAACAAAAATACAACTAGATAACTGAACTGAATGATAATTTCAAGGGAATAGCAATTCTATTGATTGTGATTCTGTTCCTGCTTACTAAACATGGTCTTAGTGTTGTATCATACATTTATAATTGAATCCCACCATCACCCTATTTTGTATTTTTGGACCATGAAGGAGAAGAAAGAACAGAGGACTTGCAAATCATGCATCATGGTCCTTCTATCTTACTCCTTCCACTCACTTCCCCCACCATTCTCTTCCAAAACCAGTGCTCCCTCCAAATTTTGTCCATCTGTTCAATTGGCATATTCTTAGTCTCCGGCAAAAACAAGTACACAAATACAGTCATCACCACCACCCATCCCCCAAAAAAGAAGAAAATCCCAGCCTTGAAGTGGCATAGCATAGCAAGAAAAGTTTGAGCAACTATGAAAGTGAAAAGAAAGCTCACTGCCACTGTAATACTTTGCCCAGCTGACCGAATCTCCAAGGGAAATATCTCACTTGGAACCAACCATCCCAATGGACCCCATGACCATCCAAAACCAGCAACATACACACATATCAAAATCAGAACCAAATATGCAGACTCTTTGTCTAGCCCACCATGGTCACCTAGCTGAGCTGCCATTATTGCACCAATAAGAACTTGTGAGATAAACATTTGAATTCCCCCTACTGTAAACAAAGCTCTTCGACCAAATTTATCCACTACAAGCATGGATATGAGGGTTGAGACAGTACCAACAATCCCAGTCATGACTGCAGATAAAAGTGATGCACTTTCACCTAAACCTATTGTCCTAAAGAGTATTGGGGCATAGAAGGCAATGACATTGATCCCTGTCACTTGTTGGAAGAAGGGTATTGCTATAGCCATTACAAGTTGTGGCCTATATTTTCTTTGTACAATTTTCTTAAATGGGTGTTCAATGTTTTTTGAAATGGAACTAGCTCTTATGAGATCATCTAATTCTGCTTGCACATCATTGGTACCTCGGACACGTTGTAGCATTAGTTTGGCCTTTTGGTGGTCATTGTTGCGTTGGATTAGGCTGTTGGGTGTTTCAGGAAGGAAAATCGCACCTAGTGTTAGAATTGAGGCAGGGACAGCGGCCATTCCTAGAGAGATTCGCCAGCCCCATCCACCTTTGATCTTTTGTGTACCAAAGTTGATGAGGTTAGCCGATAAAGCACCAATTCCAACGCTGAATTGAAAGCCATTGTTGAATGCTCCTCTATATTTTGCTGGAGCCATTTCAGAGAGATATAGTGGGACTGCCTGCAAAGATAAGTACTATTGTTGTAAAATAGAATATCCAATTCAAAGATCCTCTATCTTTAGAAGTATGAAAAGACAATGGTGTATGGTGGGAGAAGAAATTAATTATAGTGAAATTTTTGGTCATTTTCCTTTGTGAAGTATCAAAATAGAATACCTTCTAGTGAGATTGAGTGTTTAAAACAAAAGTTTGGCTAATCAATAAAATTTTCTGTTTATAAGGAAAGTAAAAATTGTATATGGAATAGAAAGTAATTTATTTTGTATCTCAAAAAAAAAAAGAAAAAGAAAAGAAAAGGCAATTTACTTTGAGTATGAAGGGTGAATGAGAGAGCATGTATTGTCATAAAATTCTACCGTCATAAGTGAAAGTGGGTGAGCACCATAATAACGGATGGAGTCTTTATATCCAATCTTCTATATATACACATGCACAAACACTAAATATTCTTTTTTTGAGAAATAACACTAAATATTGTAATTTTCTTAATATATGCTACCTGGTTTGCAAAGCCAACCCCAACTCCAAGCAAGACACGACCAAGTATAAGCATGGTGACATTGAAAGCTGCACCGCCTAGGGCTGCACCTGCAAGGAATGCAGCTCCTCCTACAAGGATTGATGGCATGCGTCCAAAGGCCCTTGTGACTGAGGAGGCGAAGAAGGACGCCACGAGGCCGGCCACGTAGAGTGAGGACGTGAAGGAAGTTAACAATTGGCTATCAAACATGCAGTAATTGCTAATCTTGGTGTCTTCTTTCATCTTAGTGAGCACTTCTGGGAAGAATTTCTTCAGAAATGAATCCATAGAAGTGACTCCACCTTCATAGTTATACAATGGTTGAACATAAAAAATAAAAATGATAATAATCTCAATAATTTTTTATATTATAATCCACATCCAGTGACTGGATGATCAACTCAAGCAAGAATTTTTTTTCAATATTTTCTGGATCGATTATGAAATTTAGGTTATCAATTGATATAAAGTGTAGGCCTGCCCAATCATTGAAATGTTAATTTATGTGCCTATTTATTTTTCTTCACAATATCAGTGTGAAACCAACGGTCATGATTCTATAATAGGAAGCACAACAACAACAACTATAATTATTATTTGGACAAAATTTAGTTACAAAATTAGTTGTAGTTTAAAACTATAATCTAACTCAATAAAATAAATATTATTACATATTTTAAAAATTTAACAGTTAAATTGCATGTTTTTTAAGTTCTTAATTCACATGTTAAATTATGTGTCAATTGGATGTTATTACTATATGATCTATAAGTTTTATATTTTATGCATAATTTTAAATTATAAAAACTTGTAATTTATATAATTATTGATGACATAAATATTGATCTTCAATTTTTTAGAATTTTTGCAAGTATAGAAGATATAAGAAAAAAATATAATTTAATGGTGAATTTGTCAAAATTCACCTTTAGTAAGAAGATATTGAATAAAGTTGTAGTTTAATGCTACAAGCTTACAACTAATTTTGTAACTAAACTTCATTTTTAATAATTATTATATTTTATTTGTAGGATTCTTATTATGTTTTGAACGTCACGACTAATTCTATGGTGCCTCTTTGATTGTTTAAGATATGATACTCTAATTTTGGAGTATTTTGTTATCAATTCATATCATACTATATTAAGAAAATATTCCCTTGTTTTTTTTTAGTATTTTAATATCTTTTCAAGTTAAACTATAATGGAGATATAAGCTTGTACCTATGTGCCTATGTCAAATTCAATAGTAGATCTTGTCATAAAGCTTACCTAGGTTTTTTCTTTTTTCATTCTTTCTTTTTTATTTTTATAATTTTTGGTTACTTCTAGAACGATAATAATAGAGTCACAGATGTTAATAATTTTATTGCATATGCTGATAATTCATTGCATTAACAATAACTATAATATGGATTTTTTAGGAGAAAAAAAACTAGATTTCATAACCCAAAAATATTTAAGATACCAAGGTTCATATTTCTTTAGATTTCATAATTATTTGGCATATGAAGCAATACAATTTTGACACATGCAATCATATTGGTTTTGAACCATGTTGACCACCATGCTAGGCCGGAGGGACAAATTTTTAAGTGGAGGGATCCAACTATCCAAGTGGCAACTTTTTTTATTCTCTTACGGGTTTTTTATTTATTTTTATTTTATAGATGAATAGATAAACTAAAAAGTCAAAAATTGCAAAACAACAAAAATAGACCCAAGGCAAACAAACGTGTAGGTACAAACAAACAGATTTTTTAGAGTTACTAGCATTATATTAATGGTCTCTCAGACAGAAAAAAAAAAAAAAAACATTATAATAGGGGTATAATAGTATGTGCAGTATAATATTGTTCATACAAACCAATACGTGATGTCAGAAATCGGAAAACAAACAATCATCCAAGCTGATCCAAATATAACACCTTCAATTTCATAGCTAGCATAGCAATAAAGATAGGAAGACTTTACTGAAAAGAAAGCTATACAGGCTTAAAGCTAGCATAGCATGATGCATGTAACTAGTTGAGCATGTCAATGGATTAATGGCTAAGTATGGTAAGAAGAAAGCTGAGATGATAAACTATATTGTAAGACGGACCTGAAATTCCAATATCATAGCCGAAGATAACACCTCCCATGGCAGCCATCATACAAGATAGGATCACAAAAAGGGTCATCCTTCCATTGTAGTTCCCTCCTTCGCTTGTTATTGCTAGGCCTGTCGCCATGGCCTCTGTTTTTTTCCAAGCTCACTCACTGTTATCGCTCACGACAAAGATTGAGAGAGTTCAATGTGGTGGATATGTAGAATTGAAATAAAGGCAGCAAGCAGTCTTCCTTGACCGGTAGAGATCAACATCATTGTTGTCAATTTGAATCGTCAAAACAAATAATGCTATCAAAGTATATTATAAACTATTGTTAATTTTGAAAACTTCGTGGAATAGGAGCATGTGGTGTGGAATATTTCAAGTATATATGCAACTTTGGAGTCTCATATGGGCTTATGTGTTCACTATCAGACACGCCATTTTACAAAATCGAGCATGACCACTTGACTTGCTACATGTGTTGTCTGAAGAAAGGTGGATAAGTTTTTTTTTTTTTGGAAGGAGGATTACTAAAAATAAGAGAACCATCTCCACCACACAATAGTTGGGTGAATAATCCATCATTTTTCCACGGGAAGAGATTTGGTAGTATTATTAGTATATTAATTTACGAAAACATCCTCATTCCCACTATAATTAAAACACACACACACACACAATAATAATAAT
Source organism: Castanopsis chinensis (assembly GCA_032878915.1). Classification (NCBI taxonomy): domain Eukaryota; kingdom Viridiplantae; phylum Streptophyta; class Magnoliopsida; order Fagales; family Fagaceae; genus Castanopsis; species Castanopsis chinensis. Next base: position 25,780,465 of record JAVQMG010000132.1, read on the forward strand.
AATAATAATAATAATAATAATAATAATAATAATAATAAAAAGAGGATTAACTCAGCAAGGTGGCTAGAAAATTGGATAACTATCAACCAAGTATGCCTAAAAGAACAATGGGATATACTAATTGCTTTCTTTGCTGGCTCGTATCTTCATTTCCTCCCCTAGTAGAAGATTCATTATCGATTTGAAAACAATTTATTTAGTTTTTTTTACTGAAAGTGTGTTAAAGTATATTTGTACCTTAAAAAAGTGAGAAAATTAAATTTGAGAAAAAGTGAGAAACGTAAGGTTTTTAGAAACTGTACATAAAAGATAAAAGCTAAAAATTAAAAGTTGAAACTAATGTCAAACAAACTTTAAATCCTTTCCGTTAGCTTTAAAGAATGAGAAATTAAGAAACTAGATTTCAGTGTGTTATAGAAAAAAGAAATGAATTTCCCTATCATGTTTTGCGTTTGTGATTTATTAGTCTAATGTGAATTCAAGCAAATTGTTAGATTCAAGCTAAAGAAAACTTCTCTATACAAAAATAAATAAAAAAGATAGAGAAAACTTTCTGATGAAAAGTGAACTTGGAGTTGCAGCTAAAATATTTCCAAGAAATGGCGATTGTACTAATTTGATTGGACTAATACCTCTAACTTATTCACTCAAACTTAAGGTACAAGCTTAAGGATACCTTGAGTTTGGAAAGAAACTGTAACCGAGTAGGAAAGTAATTAAGCTTCACCAGATCAAATGTAGAATGAACTAGGCTTGACGTAAAATGTAATGACAAATGGTAGTTAGTGGGTGACAACATTGACCGCCAAAGGAGAGCGACATTGTTTGTTGAAAGATATTGGCTAAGGATAGTGTCGTGAGAGCTAGAAGACATCGATCGTTCAAAGTCAATAGTCAAATTCATTATTGGTTAATGGGGTACTATAGTGACTAGATGATTTGATTATTATCATGGCTTGTTAACATAGGGGTTGTTGACGTGGTAGATTTTGATGTGTTTGTGATGAGGCATATTTTGATGATGTGTTGAATGACGTGGCATGCCAAAATGGTAGAAATGTGCTATTATGCTAATGTTGTAAGGTTACGTCACAAGTTATGATATGTGGATGACTAAGCTGAAAAGAAGGGGATTCAAAACCTTAACTTTGATATCATGTTAAAATTTGGGAGAGAGAGAGAGAGTTGACATGGCTTGGCCTAATGATCTATGTCCATGGTGAAAAACTATTGAACTATTACATCTTTACAATATAAAAGTTGTGTTACTATCGTTGACTTATCATTTAACAAAGGCAATTAGCAAGTGCTATTTCAAACCCAAACGGTAAGAAACCTTTGGGACTCTTAACAGATGGCCTTAACATGAAGATGTATTGTCCTATATAAATCAGTTAGTCGGATTCTTCATATCAATTTTTTCACTTCCAAGTCAGAAAACTAGAGAAACTTGTCAAGAATTTCATGTAAAAACTCGTGTTTCTCAATTAGCCAATTTCATACCAGGGTCAGGATCCTCACCTTCTCACATCATTATTTAACGACTTTGCAATATGCCTACATAAAAGAAGCTAAAACAGCAAGAGTAGAGAGAGAATACATGGAAATTCACATGGGAACATAGTAAGTATGAACTGATACAAAATAAGTAAACATATCATGGCACTTCCATCTTTCCATCTTCATTCACTTCCCCAACTATTCTCTTCCAAAACCAATGATCCCCCCACACTCTATTCATCTGTTCAATTGGCATATTCTTAGTCTCCGGCAACAAGTAGTACACAAATGCAGACATCACCAGTACCCATCCGCCAAAAAAGAAGAAAATCCCAGATTTGAGATGGCAAAGCATGGTAAGAAAAGTTTGAGCAACCATAAAAGTGAAGAGAAAGCCCACTGCTACAGTAATACTTTGCCCTGCTGATCGAATTTCCAATGGAAAAATCTCACTTGGAACCAACCATCCTAGCGGTCCCCATGACCATGCAAACCCTGCCACATATGTACAAATAAAAATTATAATCAAACTTGCATACCCTTTGCTAATCCCACCATAATCTCCAAGCTGAGCTGCCATAAGTCCACCAACCATAGTTTGTGAGAGGAACATTTGAATACCCCCAATCATGAACAAAGCTCTTCGGCCAAATTTATCCACTATAAGCATGGATATGAAGGTTGAGAAGGTACCTAAAACCCCAGTGATCATGAAAGAGGACAAAAGTGATGCACTTTCACCTAAACCAATAGTTCGAAAAAGTACTGGAGCATAGAAGGAGATGACATTTATTCCGGTTACTTGTTGGAAAAATGGGATTGCTATTGCCATAACCAGTTGAGGCCTATACTTTCTCTGTAAGATATTCTTAAATGGGTGTTTAATGGTTTTTGATATGGAACTAGCTATGATGAGATCATCTAATTCTGCTTGGACATCATTGGTGCCTCGGACACGCTGCAGCATTAGCTTGGCCTTTTCGGGATCTTTGCTGTTCTGGATAAGGCTGTTGGGTGTCTCAGGAAGGAATAGAGCACCTAGTGTGAGGATTGAAGCTGGAACAGCAGCCATAGCTAGGGAGATTCGCCAGCCCCAACCAGCTTTAATCTTCTCAGTTCCAAAGTTGATAAGGTTAGCTGATAGAACACCTATGCCAACACAGAGTTGAAAGCCAATGTTAATTGCTCCTCTGTAGTTTGGTGGTGCCATTTCTGAGAGATACAAAGGGACTGACTGCAAAAAAAGGAGTACTAGAATTTAGAACAACAATCCTATTCAAAGATACACCGATAAAGATATGAGGGCAAAAAAAAGTCCTGTCCTGCTTTTCTATGCGTCTAATGTCTATGCACATAACCTTCACAGTTTCTACCAAACAAAATTTCAACATTCCTTACTTCTGATGAACATTAAGGTAACTTACTATCTGATCCCATTAAAAGAAGGTTCAGAAAAACAAAATATTCCAAGGGATGAACTCAAGAAGTTTTACAAAAGAAAAAAATAATAAAGAAGAAAAGAGTAACTTCCTACCTGGTTGGCAAAGCCAACTCCAATTCCAAGTAAAATGCGACCAAATATAAGCATGTACACATTCAAAGCCGCACCACCAAGGGCTGAACCAGCAAGGAATGCAGCACCTCCTAAAAGAATCGATGGCTTGCGCCCAAAGACTCTAGTGACTGATGAGGCAAAGAAGGAAGCAACAAGGCCAGCTATATAGAGTGAGGATGTGAAGGCGGTCAGCAGTTGGCTATCAAATTTGCAGTAGTTGCTTATCTTAGTGTCTTCATTCATATTAGTGTACACCTCTGGGAAGAACTTCTTGAGAAATGGCTCCATAGAGGTCACTCCTCCTTCATAGTTGCTTTCATAAATTAGTGAAATTGATTGAAACTTCTTTGTGGCATGGTTGGTTATATAATGACATTGCTTCCTATTAGCAATATTCATGGAGACATTAGCTAGTCATATTGATGCCAAACTATAACCGAAACTGAACGAGTAGGCAGATGGAAAGCTTAAACATTGATTTTTTTTTTTGAATTGAGTACATGAATGTTTGTAATAACAAAAACCTGATATTTATCTTGGACTACCTTAAAAGGCACTTGAAAATTTTAGTGCCACATATTTTATATACCATTCACCATTGTCAACTTTATACAAATATGATTAGTATGGGTTTCTGAATTCGTTGCTAACATTGCATATATAAGAGAAGAGAACACTAAGGTTTTTATTTTATTTTTAATCTTGATGAAAGATGAATATAAAAGTTTAGCAAGAAAGGACCTGAAATTCCAATATCGTAGCCAAAGATAACTCCTCCCGTGGCTGCAATCATACAAGATATGACAACAAAGAGGGTCATCTTGCCATTATAGTACCCTTTTTCAGTTGTTATGGCTAGCCCAACTGCCATAGCTTCTTCCAAGCCCCAATACAGTAAACACAAACGAGAAAGAGAGAGATGGACTGTGTGTCTGCGTGTTCAAAGTTGTAAACAAAAGAAAAGAGCAGTCTTCCTTGACTAGCATCAACATCAATGTAGAAAATGTGGTAAAGTCAAAAGAAAATGTCATAGTTTCTGGACTTAGCGGAACACGTGGGCTCATCGATCATAAGAATCACAGGTTTGGAGTCTTGCTGGGTTCTTCTTCACTATCAGCCATATCATGTCACAAAATATAGCACGACTACTTAAGCTACTAGAGGACTACTGAACCGCAATTGCAGAGAAGCCACTTTTCCAAAGGTTTGGAGAAGGATTTGATATTGATGTGTTTCAAAACACTTCAACAAAAACTGAGCATTCTTCTTCTTATTCTTTAAATATTTTAATTAAAAAAAAAAAAAGTGAGAAAGGGAATTAGATTTTAATATAACTCCATCAAAAAATCATGATAACTTCTAATGGCAAAATCAGTCTTTGTATTTCATACAGCATGAAGCCATGAAGACAGAACCTTATCAGTAAGTACACCACAAAAACATTTTCTTTTGATGGGCTGAAACTTTGGGTGGGCTATTGTGTGATGCCTGCATGCAACTATCATGTTCATGTCGGATTGGGATATATGGTCATCTATTGAATTGGATCCAAATCAACATATGGATGAGGACAGGAAGGGCCCAAAAATGATACAACCCAAAGTCTTAACCAAACCAAACCCATATCCGTAAATTTTTTTAAAAAGTATTAATAAAAAAAACTGTTTTTACAATATTTGCAATTTATTTTTTCCCAGTATTTTTTTTTTGGTCTAGTAAATTACATTGGAGTATTGGACTAGCTAATTGCAGGGCTTTAACCCAGAGGGAGTCATTCCAGAAATTCTCAAAGGCCTAGGTTGAACCCAGGCCCAAGAGGGGTTTGGAAATAGTTTTCAACTGGCAATAGACATGCCTTGGTTAGAACCTCGCTAGCTGTGTAATTACCCCAGCTCAAAGATTTTTTTATTTTATTTTATTGATAATTCAATAGTTACAAAAGACTCTTGACTATTTTTAATACAGATTTTCTAGCTTTCTTTTATCTAATGGGGGGCTTTCTAATTTCCGTTTAATTTATTATATGTTTACATTTATGTGAGCTTTCGCCCCAATTGGAAAATATGTCTGTTATGTACATTTTAAAAAATAATCTCTAAATTATGGTTTAAGGCCAATAATCTTGTAAACCAATTGATATTTCTTGATGTTTCTAACAAACACCCTTACGGTTCAAATTCCCTTAGATCAACTGACATTTTTTCAATAAAAGAAAACGGTATGGCTGAAGAGTAAATGTGGTTTAGAAAATAGTAATTGATTATAAAGATAGTAGGGAACAGTTAGAAAGCAGATCACATGAAAACTAAAGTTTACTAGTTAGCTTAAATTAAACTTTTGTTAATTACATAATCATAGCCATGTACAGTTGCTTAACGATCCACTTCCTCTAATTTTTCTATGCTTTGATGGTTATGAACTTATGATACTATCTTGTACAGATAATGGTTATATGTTAGTAGTGTAAGAAAAACATCATCCCATCAAAAATATTTGTTACTTATCATCTAAAGAAGGCAATTAGCAAGTGCTATCTCATATCCAAATACTTGGGACTCAAAACGGATAGACTCAACTTGAAGATGCACACTGCTATACAGTTCCTTGATATATATTATTTCTCTACTAAGTAAAAAAACTGGAGGAACTTTTCAAGAATTTCATGTACATGTTTGTGTTCCTTGACTTGTCAACTATCGGGAATATCCTCACCTTCTCACAACTTTGCAATTAGCCAACATAACAGAAGCTAAAATTGCAAGAAATGAGAGAGCGAAAAATGGAAATTCTCATGGGAACATGGTACTTATGATATAAAACAGGTACACATATCATGGTGCCTCCTTGTTTCTATCTTCATTCACTTCCCCAACAATTCTCTTCCAAAACCAGTGCTCCCTCCACACTTTACTCATCTGTTCAATGGGCATATTCTTAGTCTCCGGCAACAACAAGTACACAAATGCAGTCATCACCATCACCCATCCCCCAAAAAAGAAGAAAATACCAGACTTGAAATGGCAAAGCATGGTAAGAAAAGTTTGAGCAGTGATAAAAATGAAGAGAAAGCACACTGCTACTGTAATACTTTGCCCTGCTGATCGAATTTCCAATGGAAAAATCTCGCTTGGAACCAACCATGCTAGAGGCCCCCATGACCATGCAAACCCGGACACATATATGCAAATAAAAATTATAATCAAAGTTGCATACCCTTTGCTAATCCCACTATGGTCTCCAAGCTGAGCAGCCATGAGTCCACCAATTATAATTTGTGAGAGGAACATCTGAACACCCCCAATCATAAACAAAGCTCTTCGGCCAAGTTTATCAACTATAAGCATGGATGTGATGGTTGAGACAGTAGCAACAGCCCTAATCACGATTGCAGAAAAAAGTGATGCACTTTCAGCTAAACCCATTGTTCGAAAAAGTACTGGTACATAGAAAGAGATGACATTTATTCCGGTTACTTGTTGGAAAAATGGAATTGCTATTGCCATAACAAGTTGAGGCCTATACTTTCTCTGTAAGATATTCTTAAATGGGTGTTTAATGGTTTTTGATATGGAACTAGCTTTGACGAGATCATCTAATTCTGCTTGCACATCGTTGGTGCCTCGGACACGTTGCAGCATTAGCTTGGCCTTTTCATGGTCTTTGCTGTTCTGGATTAGGCTGTTGGGTGTCTCTGGAAGGAATACAGCACCTAGTGTAAGGATTGAAGCTGGGGCTGCAGCCATGGCTAGGGAGATTCGCCAGCCCCAACCACCTTTAATCTTCTCACTCCCAAAGTTTATAAGATTTGCTAATAGTATACCTAAGCCAACACAGAGGTCAAAGCCAATGTTAATTGCTCCTCTGTAGTTTGGAGGTGCCATTTCTGAGAGATACAAGGGTACTGACTGCACATACAAAGCCTATTTTAGAACAAAATTTCGACAGTTATTAAATTCAAAGATATACCAATAATTATACAAGAATGATTATGGGGAAAAAAAAACGAGAATAAAATATTTTGTCATGTCCTGCTTTTGTGTGTGTCTATACGTATAACCTTCACAATTTCTGCTAAACTCAATAGCCACATTTAACTTCTTTTGTCTAATTAACATTAATGTCAGTTGCTAACGTATCACTGATGCTGTTTATAGAAGGTTAACAAATTCTTCCAGATATGAACTCAAGACTTTCAAAAAGGGGAAAAAAATAGAGAGTAATTTTACTACCTGGTTGGCAAAACCGAGACCAAATCCAAGCAAAATGCGACCAAATATAATCATGTACACATTGAAAGCTGCACCACCAAGGGCTGAACCAGCAAGGAATGCGACGCCTCCTATAAGAATTGATGTCTTGCGCCCGAAGGCTTTAGTGACTGGTGAGGCAAAGAAGGAAGCAACAAGGCCAGCAATATAGAGTGAGGATGTGAAGGTGGTCAGCAGTTGGCTATCAAATTTGCAGTAGTTGCTAATCTTGGTGTGTTCATTCAACTTAGTATACACCTCTGGGAAGAACTTTTTGAGAAATGGCTCCATAGAGGTCACTCCTCCTTCATAGTTGATTTCATATGTTAGTGAAACTATTTTGAACTTCTTTTGTAACGTGGTTTATTAGATAATGATATTACTTACTACTAGTAATATTCATGGTGACATTAGCCAGTCATATTGATGCCAAATTATAACAATAACTGAACTTTTGAGCAGCTGGAAAGCTTAAAACATTGGTTTTTTTTCATTCTTCTTTTGACCTTAACTGTACAATGTTTGTAAAAACAAAAACCTGAAATGTTTTTGACAACTATAAAAGGCAGTTGAAAATCCAATACTAGTATAGATTAGTATGTGTTTCTCAATTGGTGGCTAACATTGCATATATGAGAAAAATAACGTTAAGATTTTTATTTTTATTTTTTAAAATTCTGATGAATAGAAAGGTTCAAAAAGGAATGGACCTGAAATTCCAAGATCATAACCAAAGATAATTCCTCCTGTGGCAGCAATCATACAAGATAGGACAACAAAGGGGGTCATCTTGGCATTATCTTGGCTAACCCAACTGCCATAGCTTCTTCCAAGCTCCGATACACAGTACACACAAAAATGAGAGAGAGAGAGTGAGTGTGTGTTCAAAATTGTAGGTTCAGAATAAAGAAAGCACTCTTCTTTTACTGGTTAGCACCAATGTTATGAACGTGGAAAAAGTCGAAACAAAAAATATTTGTTTTTGCACTTATAGCGGAACATGTGTGTTCTATCAACTAGTGCAGAGTCTTGTAAGCTTCATTGTCGGCCACCTGGTTGAAGCGGTGATAATGATCACCAAAAAAGCAAAAAAGTACTCCGCTTTTTGAAACGCATTTTCATTAAGGGGACAATTGCCTCCACTCGAATAGAGTATATAATAATTAATAACAAGAGAAAAATTTGTCTCGGAAACAAAAGTTGAATAAAGTTTGGTTCCAACTTCCAAATATGTTTGAAATTATTTTTTACCATTCGTTATATAGTAATTTAAAAACTATTTATATGTAGTATTTAAATGAATTATATGAGCTATTAACAAAGTCATGCAATTAAAATTATATATGCATCATTTTTTTAATTATCACATAATGAGTTGAAAAAAGATAATTTCAAACATGTTTGAAACTAAAGTTTTTCCTTTTATATCCATGCTACACTATATATTCACAATTAATGCACGTATGTGCACATTTTAAAAGGCAAAAATAAAAAAAGGGGAGGAGAGATTGGTCTAAAACATGAAAGTAGGTGCTTAAAAAGTGGATGTAAGAATATAATTGCCTCTTGCTAAATAGTTTCTAATCAATCCCATGACATGTACATAGATAGGCTCGTTTGTTTCTTTTTCTCTTATTTTGGAATGACGTATTATCTATATCTATATATTTTTACAAGTAGAAACATAATATTTATTGTTGTTACGTTTTTAATGAATCACATTAGCACCATATCATCTACTTATTTCCAACAATTTCTCTCAACTATTTCCAACCATAATATTTCTTTTACTTTTTTATCTCTCCACTACTCTCGAACGTAATCATTCTTCATCTATTCCTTCTTTTTTCTTTTATTTTGGCTCTTCTTCTCCTTTCTCTCTCTCTCTATATATATTATTTATTCTTTTATGCAGCTTTACTTTAGGTTGATGAATCATTGTATTTTGGGGAAATTATACTTTGTCTGCTTGTGATTTAAAAATTAGCATTTTACCCATTTGAGGTAAGTTTTGTTTATCTCCCATTATCTACCTTGGTTAAAAAAAGAGGCAAATTTGTATATATTTTTTTTTTACCATTTTATGTCTCTCTCCTCTCAAAACATAAAAAACTTAAAAATCAAGAGAAAAGAAAAATCTAAAAGTTAGCTTTTGTAAAAATTAAAACCTTACTTTTTTTTTTCCTCAACAACAAATCGGAAAATTTTGTGCACATTACAAAACTACACCACAGTCTCAAACTTCTTCGAACCACCTGGAAATTCCGATAATGTTATGTAACACTGTATTTCCTCAATTTCGTATCCGTCACTGTTTTCTTGTTCCTCCTCCGTTGTTCGTGGTTGTACAGTACTACTGTTAGTTTCTTGCTCTGTTGTAAGTTCATGAAGCTTTCGACTCTTGGACATCAAAGGAAACTGAAATATCAAAAAAGAAAATGAGAGAATGTTATATTGTAGTAGAGAAAAAAAAATCAGGGATTGATGGAAAAAAACCTTATGGAGATGTGAAGAGGGAAAAATTAAGGATGATAGAGTCATTTGGATATAGGTGACGGAGCTGAGCTTATGATAAGAAGGTGGACGGATAGAATGATCTTGGACACGAAATGGTCAGGCATAAGGGCCACATGGCATCTCTCAGCCATTAAGTGGTCCCCAAGAATTCTCAAATAGTGTAAACTTGCACCTCACGGTTGACCTCCTAAAGTCCTGCTATGAATCAAATCCTAATTCGGAAAGGTTTCGTGAATATACCTTTAATTAAGAAAACTCCTATAAGGAAAGGAATTCTGAGAGATGTGCGAGATCTTCAAGGTTTTCTCCCAAAAGGAAAGAACTTCATGACCAAGGCATAAATTTCGGCTCTACACTACTATAAATACTCCAAAACCCTCACAAATCAAGGTACGCATAATTGACTCAACTTTGGCACTCTAGGGTTGTAAAAAAGTTTTAACTTGACTTTCGGAGGGTTTTTGGCCAGCACCACACCGGTGCTCTCTATTAGGTTTTTTCTTTTTGTTGTGCAAGTTTCCTTTTAGACTTGTGAGGACCGTGTGACTTACTAGTGATTTCTTGGCCTTATCAGTTGACGCCGTCTATGGGAAAAGCGAGCAATCAGACGTTGCCTTATCCTTGAGACAAAAAGTTGCATGGTACTCACTTGATCGATGGCAATGACCAATAAGCTGGGTCACGAACCGCACACTACGACCCTGGAGAGACAGGTCCAAATGCTCGCAGCAGCAGTTGAACGCCTAACAAAGCAGAATCATGATTTGGAGGAGCAGTTGCGGCAAAGGAATGCACACTTCGATACCTAGGAGGAAGACCAAGAAGGGACAAGCATTGAGAAGAGGAACCAGGAAGGACCTGAAGGTAGCAAGGCTCTGAGCAGACCAGAGCGTCAGGACACCAACCAGCCATCTATCTCGGACGCTCTCCCACGTCACATTGCTGCTGAGATGCAAATGATGAGGGAACATATGGATGTGATGATGAACACCCTTAGAGGTCGAGTATCCTGGGACTTCGATGACTTGGTCCAACGAACTGATTCGCCTTTCACAGCACCCGTTACTTTATGCCTCCTTCCATCGAAATTTCGTATGCCTCAGGTAGAGAGTTATAACTGGTCTAAGGACCCTTTAGACCACCTGGAATCTTTCAAGACCATAATGCACCTTCAAGGAGTTTCAGATGAGATCATGTGCAGGGCCTTCCCCACCACACTGAAAGGACCGGCAAAGGTATGGTACAGCAGGTTGACGCCCAATTCGATTAGCACTTTCAAGGAGTTAAATGCTCAATTCGTATCACACTTTATAGGGGGTCACCGATATAAGAAGTCCACTGTGTGTCTAATGAGCATTAGGCAACGGGAAGACGAGACGCTAAGATCGTACATAGTTCGCTTCAACAAAGAGGCTCTCTCGATAGATGAGGCGGACGACAATATACTCATGGCAGCATTCACCAATGGGCTGCATAAAGGTAAATTCCTATTTTCCCTATATAAGATTGACCCAAAGACTATGTCTGAGGTGCTTGACAGGGCAACCAAGTATATGAACGTGGAAGACACATTACTGGCCAAAAAAGAGAAGCCAAGGAAAAAGGAGAGACAAGAAGATACACGATTAGACAGTGGACGGAAGCAAGCCAAGATAGGAGAATGGCAGGAGCAGAGACGTTCCAAACCGCCTACAAGGAAATTCATGAGCTTTACACCTCTGACGGCTCCGATCGACCAGGTTCTAATGCAGATAAAGGATGAAAAAGCCCTGAAATTTCCCGGCAAATTGAGAGGGGATTTTAATAAAAGATCAAGGGATAAATATTGCTGTTTGCATCGAGACCACAGCCACGACACAGCTGACTGCTACGACCTAAAGCAACAGATTAAAGCTCTCATTAGACAAGGAAATCTGCAAAGGTTCGTCAGTAAAGAAAAGATGAATCCGCCACAAGACCAGCCCCTTCGACGGGAGAACGAGTGTCCCAGGCCACCGGTTGGGGACATAAGGATGATCGTAGGGGGCACCGCTAATGCAGGATCGTCCAAAAAAGCTCACAAAACCTATCTAGAGATGGTTCAGAGCGTCTAGCAGATGGGGTCAGCAACAAAAGTAGCACGAATCGATAATCCCAGTATAGGGTTTTTCAGAAGAAGATGCAAGACGCCTTCACCATCCGCATGGCGATGCGCTTGTCGTCAGTATACGAGCAGGGGATTACAATATGCATCGAGTCTTGGTTGATAACGGAAGCTCAGCAGATATTCTTTATTACGCTTAACAAATCACTAAGGACGTGGTTTTTCTTGTGGTCGATTGCTCATCTGCCTACAACGCTATCCTCAAATGGCCTACTTTCAATGCTTGGAGAGCTGTAACTTCAACCTACCACTTGATGATCAAGTTCCCTACCGAATATGGAGTTGGAGAGTTACACAGAAATCAGGTAACCGCACGTAAATGCTATGTGGCCATGATGGAGATGGACGACCACTTATAAACATTGAACATCGAGGAATAGCAACGATAGTAAAACTGGTGGAAGAGTTAGAAGAAGTACCCCTCGATTACTCAAGGCTTGAACCGACCACGAGAATCGGTACACTGGCCAGCCAGTTAGCATGGCAAGCACTCGCAACATTCCTAAGAGAAAATCAGGACGTGTTTGCATAGAGTCACGAAGACATGATCGATTCGTCTGTAATAGTCCACAGGTTGAACATGTTACCTTCATTCTCACCCGCCTGACAGAAGAAGCTAGTATTCGCCCTTAAGAGAGACCGAGCCATAGCCGAGGAGGTCTAAAAGTTACAGAAAGCAGATTTCATATGAGAAGTATAATATCTGGATTGGTTAGAAAATGTGGTAATGGTCAAGAAAGCAAATGGAAAGTGGAGAATGTGTGTCAACTTTACAGATCTAAATAGGGTCTGCTCGAAAGATAGTTACCCGCTCCCACGTATTGATACCCTGGTAGATTCAACCGCTGGACATGAACTTTTAAGCTTCATGGATGCATTCTCCGGCTATAACCATATCAAGTTAGATGAAGTTGATCAAGAGAAAACATCGTTTGTTACAAGTCAAGGGCTTTTTTGCTATAAAGTGATGCCTTTTGGACTCAAGAATGCCGAGGCCACATATCAGAGGCTGATGAACAGAATATTCACACACCAGATTGGTAGGAATGTGCAAGTTTACGTAGACCACATGCTTGTGAAAAGCGTTCAAGAATCCGACCACTTGAGCGACCTTTAGGAGACTTTTAACACTTTTCGATCTTACAATATGAAACTGAATCCAAGCAAATGCGTGTTCAGAGTAACCGCAAGAAATTTTTTGGGGTTTATGGTATCCCAAAGGGGGATTGAAGTCAACCCGAAGAAGGTGAAGGCAATAATGGAGTTAGCTCCCCCAAAGACGATAAAGGAGGTTCAAAGCTTAAATGGCAAGATAGCAGCCCTGAATAGGTTCGTTTCAAGGGCAACGGACAAATGCCTCCCATTTTTTTGCACGCTGAGGAGGTCGTTTGAATGGACGGATGAATGCCAAAGAGCATTTGAAGATTTGAAGGTGTACCTCTCTTCTCCGCCATTACTTAGCCCATCCAAGCTGGGAGAAGAGTTGTTCCTATATCTAGCCATCTCCCCAACAGCCATCAGTGCGGCTCTTATTAGAGAAGAAGATAGGGTGCAAAAACCCGTGTACTTTATAAACCGAGCATTCAGAGGAGCAGAAGAGAGGTACCTTCAGATGGAAAAGTTAGCTTTCACATTGGTCACCTCCACACGAAAACTCAAACCATACTTTCAAGCACACATCATAAATGTCATGACGGATAAGCCCTTACGAAAAGTAATGAGTAGCCCCGAGGCTGCAGGACGAATGGCACTATGGGAGGTCGAGATGAGCGAGTTCGACATTCGGTACCAACCACAAACTGCTGTAAAGGGGCAGGTCATAGCGGACTTCATTGCTGAGTTCACCTTCATGACGGACCAAGGGGCAGAAGAAACTCCTATATGGAGCATCCACACCGATGGATCCTCCAACAAACATGCAGGTGGTGCCGGCGTAATACTCCACACACCAAAAAGAGACAAGATCGAGTGCATGATCTACCTGGACTTTTCCATAACCAATAATGAAGTAGAATACGAAGCCTTAATAGCAGGACTGGACCTCACAATAGCTGCAGTAGCTAAGAATATGATCATATACTCTGATTCGCAAATTGTGACCAGTCAGGTTAATGGTAGTTACGAGTGCAAGAATGAAAGAATGAAGAGGTATCTTGAGGAAGTGAAGGGTCAAACAGGTAACCTCTAAATTGAGTTAGTTCAAATCCCAAGGAAGGAGAACCAAGAGCTGCTTTCGCAGAACCCATGATAGTTCCCGATAAGGTATTATCCTTCGTTCAATCTTCATCACTGATAGATGGTGCTAGCGTGCAAGAGGTAAACGGTGAGCATAGTTGGATGACTCCAATAACGGTGTATCTGAAGGACGGTAAACTGCCAAACGATAAGGAGGATGCAAGAAAGTTGAAGGTTAAAGCCTCCCGATTCGTCTTGATTAAAAACATTCTATACAAGAGGGGCTTCTTCCGACCTTATCTGAGATGCCTCGCCTCAAAAGAGTCAGATTACGTTATGAGGGAGGTCCATGAAGGAATCTGTGGAAACTACTCGGGGTCAAGATCTTTGGTACACAAACTCCTCAGGGCAGAAGGATGCCGACGCATACGTTAGAGCCTGTGACAGGTGCTAATGTTTTGGCAATCTCATAAGGCAACCAAAGGAAGAGCTTACCCCTATGATGGCCCCATGACCATTCGCACAATGGGGGTTAGACATCATGGGTCCATTTCCAATAGCGGTTCGATAGTTGAAGTTCCTGGTGGTTGGCATTGACTACTTCACTAAATGGGTGGAAGCAGAGGCTTTGGCCTCTATCACGGATAAGAATATCCGAAGTTTCGTATGGAGAAATATTATTTGTAGGTATGGTATACCGAGGGTGCTTGTTTCAAACAACGAAAAGCAGTTCGACATGACGCATTCAGAGACTTTTGTTCCCAGCTAGGAATTAAGAACTACTACTCATCACCCGCCCACCCACAAGCCAACAGACAGGTTGAAGTCACAAACCAATCCTTGCTTAAAATCATCAAGACTCGGCTTGAGGGAGCAAAGCGCATATGGCCAGATGAATTACCAAGTGTTTTATTGGCATACAGGACAACGACAAGGACACCAACGGGAGAAACACCGTTTCGATTAGCATATGATAGCGAGGCAGTCGTCCCGACAGAAGTAAGACTTATAAGCTACTGGGTTGAGAACCATGAGAAAAGCAAGAATGATGAAGCCATGCGCTTACAACTCGATCTTGTGGATGAAATTAGAGCGACAGCCGAGCAAAGATTAGCGCGATACCAGAACCTAATGGCGAAGCATTACAACTCTAAAGTTAGGCACAAGGACTTCCAGGTTGGAGATCTCGTCTTGAGGAGAGTACTCGGCGCTGCAAATGATGCTTCATAAGGGAAGCTAGGGCCTAACTGGGAAGGACCATACAGAATCACTTCATGGCAAAGGAAAGGAACGTATTACCTAGAAACATTAGAAAGAAAGAAATTGAGTCACCCATGGAACACAGAGCACCTAAAGAAGTATTACCAGTAGACGACAATAACACCACACTCCTTATCTCCAGTTTATCTTTTTTAGCAGATAGTTATAGTTTTTTCTACGATACTCTTAGAGCCTAATGGGCAGTTTTCTTGTTTTTCATAAATTATTCTATTCAGCCATCTTAATAAGAGGAGTTTATTCAGAGCATATTGAATAGATGGATCGGCCATAATTGGCAAAATACGTTGTCCAACAAGTGGATGGATCAAGCAATAATGGTTGAAATGCACGAAGTCTACAAAGTGTACAGATCAACAAATAATGGGCAAAATACGTCGTCCACCAAGTGGACGGATTAGTCAATAATGGCCAAAATATGTCGTCCACCAAGTGGACGGATCAACCCATAACGGGCAAAATACGAAGTCCACAAAGTGGACAGATCAGCCAATAATGGGCAAAATATGTCGTCCACCAAGTGGACGGATCAACCAATAATGGCCAAAATACTTCGTCCACCAAGTGGACGGATTGGCCCATAACGGGCAAAATATGAAGTCCACAAAGTGGACGGATCAGCAAATAATGGCCAAAATATGTCGTCCACCAAGTGGATGGATCAGCCCATAATGGGCAAAATACGTTGTCCACAAAGTGGTCGGATCAACCAATAATGGTTGAAATATACGTTGTCCACAATATGGATAAATCAACCCATAATGGGTAAAATATGCAAAGTCCACAAATCAATCCATAAATTTGGATAAATTATAACTACAAATCTAAAGTGGACAGCTCGTTAAGGCCACCTAAATGGACGCTTTCATCCAATAGGACAATAGTAACGAGTCCACAAGGAAGACGAACTCAATGGTCATCCCTGTTGGAGTCCTTAAAGAGGACGGACAAACGTCCTTAAACACCATATAACATCAAATGGGAGGAATTCAACCGTTTATATGAATCCACATGTGAACGGACCCTTACAGCTTGTTTGAAATTGTCTATAGGATGAACCCTAAATCGGAGATTGCATGATGTAAAGGAAGCAAGGCCAATCAAGTAAATAGACGAATAAAAATAAGCAATTAAAAGAACTTAAGCCTTACGAAAGGGAATATGTCCACATACAAAAACATGACGGACATGACTGTCCTTAAACATTAAAAAAAAAAATGAGACTACTGCTGGACAGCTTGTTCAATCTTCTCTTCGTTCTCTGGTTGATGGTCATCACCTTTGATGGGCTTCACCTAACTTTCAACAGGGGTTGGGTCTTCGTTTACAAGGGGATCATGGATAGCAAACAGATCATCCGTACTCTCAGAATGGACGGATTGAACTAAAGTCTGCCCCTGAACGTCTATTGAAATATGGGATACATCTAGGTTTGGGTACGAAGTCTTGACCTGACGAATGGCATCATCAAAACCATCAGCAAAAGAGCTACCCAGCTCGGTTAAGAGTAGGTCGAAGTCACGGTACTCACGTATCGCCTCCTTCTTAGCTTGATGGAGCTAATCCTTGAAGCTCGTGATCCCGTTTTCTTTTTCTTTCAAGATTTGTGTCAGCTGCTCCGTCTGCTTTTCTAGGTCTCCCCTAACTTGCTCGGAGTAGGCAAGTTTCTTCTCCATGCGTGCCTTCCAGGCCTTTAGGACATTCAGCTCGTCCTCTGTCGCATTGGATTTTTTCCTAAGATGATCTAAGGAAGTCTCATGATTCAAGCAGCGACCTATGAGTCCCTTCATCATCAGCATCGCTTAAAGAGTAAGTCATCGATACGGTGAAAAATGAATAAATAAACAATAGTGACTGTAATGCAATGAAAACGGACAAGGAATACCTGAGCGATACTGAAAAGGCCCATTTCCCCCATTACCTCAGTAGTGTGGTTGCCAAGGTCCTCGTAGTCATCGACTATGATAATGGATGAGAGTTTCTCCAAAGCATACTTTGAATCCTCTCGGAGGAGGACGGGTGGTTTCTAGGTGACAGTGGATGGGCCTTTCATTAAACCTTTGCCCTTTCCTGGCCCTAGAGGAGTGGCCGTTCTCTTGGTCTTAGCTTCGAGCCCCACGACGGGCTCAGGGGTGGCCTTAGATTTTTTGGGTTGAAGGTCAGATTTTTCTGGTTGCTTCATTTTAGCGGGACAGATGAACCCGTGCCCTTGGAAGGTAGACCACCCTCTTGTTTTTTCTTGGCCGCTTGTTGCTTAATGACGGCCCTTATCTTGGCATCCTCCATTTCTGAAAAAGTGGACGGAATTAAAAAAAAAAAAGAGAGAGAGGTCGATGGACTTACATTTATGAACTCTGGCGTCATACCGACGGGTAGCTACAGTAGGTTCGGGACCGTCACAATGCCAAAATAAAGTGTCAAGGGTGACTAATTTCGCCCACGTCCTTTCCTCCAACTTGGTCGAAGTGAAGATTTTCTCCTGAAAGCTCCACTGCTCAAGTGAGACCTGTGGACGGTCTCAAGCTGAAAAGAAGACGGTTGGGGTGACATAGAAAGCCTAAAAAATATACAAGTTAAAACTAGACGAGCGCATACTACTCGGAGGCATTATGCCCCATGTTGTATCGACAGGCATATATTTGTTATCACCTGGATGACACATCCACTCATTCCCTCCCATGAAAAAATATCGACTCTTCTAATTTCTGTTAGAGTTTGTGGTATCTCGTACAAGCCATAACAGCGGGCTCCTAGCCATGAAGCTGTACATGCCCCTGGGCTGTGCGATCTCAGACGGATGGTAGCAGTGAAAGAATTCTTCCACCGTCAGCCTTCGAGCTCTGTCAGACATGGCCCTGTACAAAACCTCCATGCCAAGAAAGACCTTCCAGGTGTTTGAGGAGATTTGTGTGACGAACAAACCTAGATACTGGAGAAGGCAATGGTGGAGAGAGCTTAATGGAAATCTGAGCCCTGCCTTTAGCATCTGCTCATAAATCTCGACTCCTTCAACACCTCTATAGTAGCATTTTTCTGATTTATGGGGTAGACAGAGGCGAATGTTGTTTGGTATTTGATATTTGGCCCTAAGAGTTTTGAAGTGGGACTCTTTGACCATAGACCTGAAGTCATTGACCGTCAATAGGGGTAGCATTACACACTCCCTAAGTCCATCAGGACCTATGAAGGATTGTATTGGGGGATCAACGCCATCTAGGCCGTCACTAGAGACATCTTCTGGTTTATCCGTCTCCAAACCCTTATCATCTAGGGACAGGGAAGTAGCGGACAGATTCCTTTCTTCACTTGAAGTGTCAGGGTCTTTCTGACCTGACGGGAATCCTTCATCGTAGCTCGCCCCGTCGTGGACAAACGATTGATTACTCGACGCACTAGACATCTATCACCTACATATGATGATAGACCCTAAGACGCTGACAAATCTAAAAAGATGACGGTAGTACCAAAACAGAAAGCAAAGAAAAATTCAATAAAAAGGAGAAGGATACATACCGATTGAAATAGCTGGTAGATGACGACCCTGCGGCGAAGGCAATAGACGACGGATGAACTAGTTAAGTAATGAGAAGACCTAACATAGGTGACGGTGGCGCTCTAGTTTTCGGATTTCCAAGAAAAATAAAGAATTAGGGGCAAGAAGGCAGGTTTATATAGAAGAAATGGCACGAAATACGAAGAGGAGCTCGTTTTAAGTGACGGGCTACTAAATAAGCGCCACATGTCTAAAATTATTAATAATCCCCCAATCACCTTGTCATGAAAGGGTTGGTCTTTTTGCGAAGAGGATGAACCGTCACTCTGTGGATCTGTCCATTTCTAGATCACGGTTCCATGGAGTGAGGGGGCAACTAAAGAGGGAAAAATTAAGGATGACGGAGTCATTTGGATATAGGTGACGGTGCTGAGCTTATGAGAAGAAGGTGGACAGATAGAATGATCTTAGACACGAAATGGTCGAGCATAAGGGCCACGTGGCGTCTCTCAGTCATTAAGTGGTCACCAAGAATTCTCGAATAGTGTAAACTTGCACCTCAGGGTTGACCTTCTAAAGTCCTGCTATAAATCAAATCCTAATTCGGAAAGGTTTCGTGAATATACCTTTAATCAAGAAGACCCCTATAAGAAAAGGAACTCTGGGAGATGTGCGAGATCTACAAGGTTGTCTCCCAAGAGGAAATAACTTCATGACCAAGGCATAAATTTCGGCTCTACACTACTATAAATTCCCCAAAACCCTCACAAATCAAGGTACACATAATTGACCCAACTTTAGCACTCTAGGGTTGTAAAAAAGTTCTAACTTGACTTTTGGAGAGTTTTTGGCCGGCACCACACCGATGCTCTCTGTTAGGTCTTTTCTTTTTGTTGTGTAGGTTTCCTTTCGGACTTGTGAGGACTGTGTGACTTTCTGGTGATTTATTGACCTCATCAAGATGAAACGTCATGTTGTCAACTTCGATAACAATGTTGCCTAGTAAGCCTAAGGTACAAAACCATGCTCGACCTGAAGTGGTAAATCTAGTGGTAAAGTACTTTATCTTCAAGGGTATATTGGATGTAGGTGGTGTTCATAAATAGGTCCACTGTTTGGAGTTAATGGGGATGACAGTAAATGGTTGTATGAAGAAATTCCTTGTGCAAAATTTGCTAGCCATGCATGCATTGGTTCAGAATTTTACATCATAATTTGAACAAATGGTTCTCAAAGAGACAAGTCTTTTCAAAAGCTTCACGGCTCTTAGCATGTGTTTGATTAGAGGTGAGATAGTGTGGAAGGAAAATTTTGGAGAGAAAATGGGAAGAAATTTTTTTGGCATAAATGCACTTTTAGTCTTTATATTTTGGCATTTTTTCATTTTAGTCCCTATATTTTAATTTTACCACTTTTATTCCCTAATTCAATTAATGCGTTCCATTTTGGTCCTTTCTGTCAGTCAACCGACGGAAATAGCTGGGGTGGCTGTCGGATGAATTAAAATATTATAAAAAATGTCACATCATCCATGACACATTAGTATATAAATTTAAAAATTTAATTTATTAATTTTAACTAAATAATAAAAATAAAAACAGAATTAAAAACTAAAATTCACATGAATTAAAATTGTTCTTCAGATTGTTCTTCATTTTACAACTTGTTCTTCATATTCTTCCCAAATCAAACCCAACAATCCAAGAACTCAAACCCATATCACTAGGACATAAATGAAAACAAGAAAAAAAAAAACCAAATTCAACACCTCAGAGATCATCAAACCCAGCACTATCAGATCTACCACAAATCAAGATCATCTCATGTTCTTTCCCAAATTCTAACACAATCAACACTGAATTCTCAGCAAATCAAATTCATAAACCCAGTTAACAAAATATCAAAAAATTAAACAAAATATCTAAAAAATTAAACACAAAAACAAAGAAATCTACATCTCCAACATCAAGTCCCTTTCTCTCAGCATCTTCTCCGTTGTTTCTCTGCCCGACCTTAACCTCTCTATCTTCTTCCTCATCATGCTCAACTCTTCTGCAAGCAACGCGTCCAGAGATTCGATTTGAAGAATATGAAGAACAAGTTGCAGCCAAACATCAACCGGAGCAATCACAAAAGGCTAAATCACAAAAGGGAAGCAACAAATCAGCCAGCCAAATAGAGAAAAATATCAACCAAAAATCACAAAAACGAAAGGTAAGTCTAAAAACCTCTGTTTCATATGTGTGTATACACTCTCTGATACATGTTCACAAATCCTCACAAACACAAAACATGAGCACAAAAATCCCAGTACCTTACCCTATGTCATACCTGTGTTAATCATGAGCTCAAGCGCCCCCATATGTGATCTCACGCATTGCCACGACCACGGCTCTTGGTAGATCCGTGAAGCCTTTAACCTCCACAATTCCACGCGCTGTCCTAGGCAGTAGATTGAGAAGTTGAGTTCTAGGTTCTAGAGAGAGATCGAATAAATATGAAGTGTTTGGCTCAGGTTTAGAGAGAGAAAGGATGAGAGGTTAGGAACCACCATCGTCGTGGTGGTGGCGGCTGGGCTTCACGACGGAGCTAGGAGGTTGTGCCTCGTTTAGATCGAAGAGAGGGTAAGACCGATCCAGAGCAAGAGAGCTTATAGCTTTCGGTTTTAGAGAGAATTTGAGGCTGAGATGTGAAACCATCGTCGATGGTGGCGGCAGTGATGAGCTTGAGAGGCTTCACCGTGTTGGTCTGAGACAGAGATAGTTCAGATCGGAGATTTCGAGTTTGAGATTTGGTTTGGAGATGGAGAAGACCACCGTTCTGGTGGTGGTGGTGATCGGAGTGATGAGTTCATGGTACTGGGCCATGGAGGCTCGGGTGTGAAAGAGAGAGAAGGCTCTGTAAAATGAAGAACAAAAGAACATGAGGAACAATCATGAATTTTAGTTTTTAATTCTATTTTTATTTTTATTATTTAGTTAAAATTAATAAATAAATTTTTTAAATTTATATGCTGATGTGTAATGGGTGATGTGACATTTTTATAATATTTTAATTTCTTCGGCAACCACCTCAGCTATTTCCATCGGTTGACTGATGGAATTGACCAAAATGGAACACGTTAATTGAATTAGGGACTAAGAGTGATAAAATTAAAATGTAGGAATTAAAATGAAAAAACGCCAAAATGTAGGGACTAAAAGTGCATTTACGCAATTTTTTTTTTTTTTTTTTTGAGTTTATTTGGTTAGGTGAGGAGGAAGGAAAATAAATAGTAGGATCTAGATGCTTTCTTGCACATGGGCTTCATCCACTTTCCTTTTCTTCACAACTTTTTTTTTTTAATTTATTTTCCTCCTTAATGTTGTCTTGCCTTCTTCTTCTTCTTCTTCTTCTTCTTCTTCTTCTTCTTCTTCTTTTCTTTTCCTTTTTTTTTTTCCCACCTGGATGTTGCCTCCCCTTGCCCCTTTTTCTTTTTTCTTTTGATTTACTGGGCAGGCCTTGCCTGCCTCTTTTTTCTTTTTGGGTAGGCTTGTCCAGTACTTTTTTTCTTCTTTTTTTTTCTTTTGTGTGTGTGTGTGTGTGTGTGTGTGTGTTTTTTTTTTTTTTTTGGTTTAGATGTGATTTTTTTAATGGACATAATTTTTATTTTTTAATAAATTTAGATGATCGATTTTTTTGGTTATTTATCACTTTTTTGGTTTTAATTGGACATGATTTTTAATAAGGGTATATG
Organism: Castanopsis chinensis; assembly: GCA_032878915.1. Taxonomy (NCBI): domain Eukaryota; kingdom Viridiplantae; phylum Streptophyta; class Magnoliopsida; order Fagales; family Fagaceae; genus Castanopsis; species Castanopsis chinensis. The sequence continues at coordinate 25,803,109 of JAVQMG010000132.1, forward strand.
CGTAAATTTATCCAAATTTACTTTTTCCATCCTTCCATTTTTCTACTCCCAACCAAACAAAAAGGAGAAAAATTAAAATCTTTTCTATCCTCTTACTTTTCCATCTTCTCACCATTTTCTATCATTCTACTTTTTTACTCCTCCAACCAAACAGACCCTTAGTAGCAAGCACTGCATGGAAGCAAGCAATTTGGAAGATTTCCAGGGTCTTCTGCTATCACATTAAACATTTACGTCAATAATCATAAAAGAATATCCAACTAGTGAACATGGAATCCTGAGAGAATCAGATCAGCAGAGAAACTCTACTTCACAAATGTCTCATTTTATTGACAAATTGTAAACTTTCTCCAAAATCAAAATTAAAACCTAAAATTAAAAGCTAGGTTTTAATTTTTACAAAACTTAGTTTTTATCCATGTTTTTAATAGGGGTGAGTAATAGGAGATAAACGGAGCTTACCTCAAGTGTGTAAAGTGCCAATTTTTAAACCACGTGTAGGCAAACTGTTTTTCGCACAAATCACATGTGGGAAAAGTATAATTTTCCCTTGTATTTTTACTATTTTGGGTTAATACGATTTGGTAATGTGTATTTTTTTTAGTTTTCTATCACAAGTCTTCTCTCTCCCTCTTATGACTTTTGTTTGATTTTTTTTGACATAATACTTAGTTATTTTGGAAGTGAGATTTTGAAGTTATATCAAAACACAATCTTGGCTATGTATTTAAATGTCTATGAAATATTAAACCGCGCAAAATGAATATGTATAAACAATATTTTATGTTTTAATTTTTCATTGATTCATTATTTAATTATAACATCAAAATTAAAATAAATGAATATGTAAAGTTAAAACTACCTAAGATAAATTTGGAAAGCCAATATATTTATATATTTAATATAGTCAAAAAATTAAAAGTAAAAAATAAATAATAAAAAGAATAATGATATGGCAGATGAGGAGGCTCAATATGAGCGTAGCAACAATAAATGTGATATGAATGTCCAATTAAATGAAATTAAATCTTAATAAAAAAAAATGAAAGTGTGTGTTGTACGTTATACAAATGATTTTTGTTCAATTTTGATAGGTGAAGTGTTCAATTTTACACAAAATTTAGAGAACAAATTATATATTATACCATAGCTACAAAATAATTATCTATTCCCACGCATAGCATGAATCTACGACTAGCTCTGGATAAAGTTGGTTACAAACTTGGATGTAATTAATGGTTACAACTCCACTTAATATCTTTTTATTAGATATGAATTTTGACAAATTCACAAATTGGTTTATATTTTCTTTTTATATTTTCTATGCTTGCAAAATTTTCAAAAAATTAAATATCAATAGTTATATTATCAATCAAATATTTGAATTTCAAGTTCTACTGTTTAAAATCATGTATAAAAAATAAATTTATAGATTAAATGATAAATAATATCTGATTGACATGAAATTTGACATACACATTAAAAATATAAAGAACATATAATCCAACAATTATATTTTTAAAATATTTAACCATATTACTTTTTTTTTTTTTAAAGTTAGAATTATAGTCATTCGTTGCAACTAAAGCTGCATTTGTTTCGAGTGTAGTTGAATTTTTGAAATTATTTACACCGTTGTTGGTGTTTAACAACACATAAATTACGGTCAAACTAAAAATAGATTTCAATTGACCGTATACTCACCCCACACCCATAAATTATTTTACACACTTAATTTACTTTCAAACCATTTCCACTCTCCTTGAAAAATTCCTAACCACTCTCTAAGCTCACGCACGCCAAGCCAAAGCAGGAGGGGAGAGAGCTAACACACCCGAAGAGAGAGAGAGAGAGAGAGAGAGAGAGAGAGAGAGAGAGAGAGAGAGAGATTGAATCAGGTCCGATCGTTGCCACCGCCTGAAACCTGTCGCTGCCACCTTCTAGATCGCCTCGTCCTTCTTTGGGTCAGATCATCTCCTCTCGATCTTGTCGTCGCGGCCTTCTAGATCAGATTGTCTCCTCTCAATCTCGTCTCCAGCACTCGCCAATCTGCTTTCTCTCTCTTTCCCTCCAACCAATCAAGGCCGACTCAGACACTACATGTCACCGATCTAGTGCCTTCACTCAAGAACCACACCCTCTCTTCCACTCTCAGTCACGACACTCTCTCTCATCTCACTTTTCCTCTTTGACCCGAACCAAGCCTCCTACTTATTTTTGTGTCTAATTTTCGTTTTCTTTGATCTTTGATTTTTTTGTTGTTGTTGTTGTTGTGGTGATGTGGATGGTGGTGTTTTGGTGGTTTTTGTGTTGTGTGGTGGTGGGTTTTGTGTGGATAGTGGTGGATTTTTTGTGGATAGTGGTGGGTTGTGCTTGTCCTTGTAGTGGTGGCTGACTTGGGCTTACATTTTCCAGAGAATAGAAATTTTTTATATCCAAAAACAAACACAAGAAATAATCATCTGGTGTAAGTTCCACAGCACAGTCAAACAACAAAAACTGTTTTCCTTTACGTAAAATATTTTATACTTGAAACTATGTATTCAAGCAAACATAACCTAAATAACTATGTATTCAAGCAAAAGCCGAAGCAAGGTACACAGAACATGGAAACTATGCACAGCAAATTACAGGAAACACAGCACGATACCCAAAAACCAGCAAACAAAAAATTAAGACTAGTCAAGATCAGAAATGCAAACTTCACGGAAGGGAAGTTGGGGAGATTGTAGGGAAGAAAAAACAAAGAGGGCAAAAGCAGAGAAGGAGCCAACAAGTTGAAAACCATTATGAGTCGGTGAGGCATTTAGTCGAACGTTTGGCCTGCCTTAGCGATTCAGACGAGTTTGATAATTTAGTCATTTTTGTTGCTCACAAAAATATCAATATTAAGGAGATGATCGATCAAGATCGGGAAAGATTATAACACACCAAGTTTTTACTACTACTGTACACAAGCATTCAATTGTTCGTAATTTCTTCTAGAACAGCACATTCATCAAACACAGTGCTCAATGCGTGTAAGTTTGTCACGTGCATTTACACGAACGACACCAACAGACCTATACTTACTGACTAAAAGAAATAAGAGGAGGTTCTTAAATGAGAATATTATGGCAATGATAAAACTACGTGTGAGAATCATTAGGGATTTAAATAAAGAGACGAGCTTTACTATGTTTTGATGGTTTTGAACTTATAATGATAATGGTCATAAGTTGGTTTGGTAAGAAAAACTTTTTCCCCATCAAAATATTGTATTACTTATCATCTAATGAAAGAAATTAGCAGGTGCTATTTAATCCAATTGTAAGACAACATGGGGATCAAACTGATGGTCTTAACTTGAAGATGTATACTACCATATAAATTAGTAAGTCGGATCCTTAATATAAATTATTTATCTACAATGTCAGAAAACTAGAGGAAATGTTCAAGAATTTCATGGTACACCGGACGTGTTCGTGTTCTTTGATCAGCGACCAAATTTGCCAAATAGCACAATTTTTGAAACTTCTAGTTTAAAAAAAAAAGAGTATCCTAACAAAGTTATTTAATTATGTAGCACATTTTTGAAACTCGGGTTTCAAACAATATGGACTCCATTGCTTGCGAGCTACTTGGAACACGAGTTTGTTAAATTCGAGTTCCAAAAATGTGCTACATAACTAAACAAATTTGTCATTATGCATTTTTGCTAAAATTTTGCTAAAATTGTGCTATTTGGCAAATTTGGCCTTGATTAGTCAACCATCAGGAATATCCTCACTCTCTCACAAATTTGCAATTAGCCTACAAAACAGAAGCTAAAATTGCAAGAAATGAGAGGGCAAAAAATGGAAATTCTCGTGGGAACATAGTAATGATGAGCTGGTATAAAACAGGTAAACATATCATGGTGCTTCCATGCTTCTATCTTCATTCACTTCCCCAACAATTGTCTTCCAAAACCAATGCTCCCTCCACACTTTGCTCATCTGTTCAATGGGAATATTCTTAGTCTCCGGCAACAAGAAGTACACAAATGCAGTCATTGCCATCACCCATCCCCCAAAAAAGAAGAAAATACCAGCCTTGAAATGGCACAGCAAGGTAAGAAAAGTTTGAGCACTGATAAAAATGAAGAGAAAGCTCACTGCTACAGTAATACTTTGCCCTGCTGATCGTATTTCCAAAGGAAAAATCTCACTTGGAACCAACCATCCTAGTGGCCCCCATGACCATGCAAACCCGGTAACGTATATGCAAATAAAAATTATAATCAAAGTTGCATACCCTTTGCTAATCCCACCATGATCTCCAAGCTGAGCAGCTATAAGTCCTCCGACCATAATTTGTGAGAGGAACATCTGAATGCCCCCAATCATAAACAAAGCTCTTCGGCCAAGTTTATCCACTATAAGCATGGATATGAAGGTTGAGACAGTACCAACAGCCCCAGTCACGACCGCAGATAAAAGTGAATCACTTTCACCTAAACTAATCGTTCGAAAAAGTACTGGTGCATAGAAGGAGATGACGTTTATTCCAGTTACTTGTTGGAAAAATGGAATTGCTATAGCCATAACCAGTTGAGGCCTATACTTTCTATGTATGATATTCTTAAATGGGTGCTTAATGGTTTTTGATATGGAACTAGCTTTGATGAGATCATCTAATTCTGCTTGCACATCATTGGTGCCTCGGACACGTTGCAGCATAAGCTTGGCCTTTCCGTAGTCTTTGCTATTCTGGATTTGGCTGTTGGGTGTCTCAGGAAGGAATAGAGAACCTAGTGTGAGGATTGAAGCTGGAGCAGAAGCCATGGCTAGGGAGATTCGCCAGCCCCAACCACTTCTAATCTTCTCAGTTCCAAAGTTGATGAGGTTTGCTGATAGGAAACCTATGCCAATACAGAGTTGAAAGCCAATGTTAATTGTCCCTCTGTACTTTGGTGGTGCCATTTCTGAGAGATACAAGGGGACTGACTGCAAAAACGAGTACTAGGATTTAGAACCACATTTTGGCAACAAAACAAAATTCTAAGATTAAGGCAACTTACTAACATATTACTGATGTCTTGTCCTGCTTTAGTATGCGTAATTTCTATACATTTAATCTTCACAATTTCTTCCAAACTCAATTTCCACATTCCTTTTGTCGAAAGAACATTAAGGTAACTTACTAGCATATTACTGATGCCATTTAATGAAGTGCAAAAATGCTCTAGAGATGACCTCAAGAGGTTTCACAGAAGGAGGAAAAAAGAGTAACTATAATACCTGGTTGGCAAAACCAACACCAATTCCAAGCAAAATGCGACCAAATATAAGCATGTACACATTCAAAGCTGCACCACCAAGGGCTGAACCAGCAAGGAATGCCGCACCACCTAAAAGAATTGATGGCTTGCGCCCAAAAACTCTAGTGACTGATGAGGCAAATAAGGAAGCAACAAGGCCAGCGATATAGAGTGATGATGTGAAGGTGGTCAGCAGTTGGCTATCAAATTTGCAGTAGTTGCTAATATTGGTGTCTTTATTCATCTTAGTGTACACCTCTGGGAAGAACTTTTTGAGAAATGGCTCCATTGAGGTCACTCCTCCTTCATAGTTGCTCACATATGTTAGTGGAACTGTTTCAAACTTATTTTGCATCGTGGTTTATTAGTTAATTATCGCTTATTGATGGTGATATTAGTTAATCATATTAATGCCAAATTATAACAGAAGATGAACTCGTAAGCAGATGGAAAGCTTAAACGTTGAATTCTTTTTAATCCTTAATTGAGTACATTAATGTTTGTAAAAACAAAAGTCTGATATGTGTCTTGGACTACTTTAAAAGGTACTTGAAAATTGAATACCAATATATATATTAACAGAGGCGGAGCCACCTTATGCACTGGGGGGCCATGGCCCCTCCAAATTTTTTTAAAACCTCTCTAATTATAGGTAAAACTAGGCTACAATAAGAGTTGACCCCCACAAGATTAAAAGATTGGCCCCCCCTCCAACACGTCACTCATAAAATTCTTCCCACCCCAAATACCAATTGTGCAATCATAAAAATTAACTCCTTTTGTCTTTTCCATTCTTCTCTAAAGCATGATAGTCACATCCATTTTTTTTAGTTTTTAGTTATTCAGTTTTTGTGAAGGGATAACTTTGAGGTGTAGTACATCAGATTACCTTATTAAAATCATATGTATTGAATTTAATTGTCCTTAAAAATAATAACATTATTTGTATTTTATTGGTCATGTTAAACATGTGCTTGAATTTAATTGAAGAGCCTAATGTATTATACTCAAAATATTGTACTTAAGTTTTGCACTTTCTCAAAACTATTACAATATCCCTTTCCACTTAAAAACCACTGAAAAGACTCTCCTCATCACTTGGTGTTCTCTCTTCGGTTACTCTTCATTAACTCTTCCATGGGATGCTCTCACATAATCATATTTTCATTAGTTTCTCCCTCTTCCTTAACAAAGAGTTCTCTTATTTAAAGCTAAACAAATATTGAGAAATACTAACTTCTTCTTTTTCTTCTTCTTCTGCAATTTTGTTGTATACTTATATTTGATTTCTATGAATGTTATGGACTTATGGTTTTTCAAAAGAATAGGAGAAACTCAAAAAATAAAAAGACTTAAAGATGCTCAATTGGTCGATTAACTTGCTAGTATTTTGATATTTGAGTGCTGTAGAATTACACTGACTAAAAAATTCTATCAATAATCTTGTGTTATAAATATACTATACTTTTGAGTTTTTTGTTGAATTACAAATCAAAATGATAGTTTTACTTTGGCCCCCCAAGCAAAGATTCCTAGCTACGCCCCTGTATATATATATATATATATATATATATATATATGTATGTATGTATGTATGTATGTATGTACATCGTCGTCAACTGTAAGTACAGATTAGTATGCGTTTCTCAATTGATCTCTAACATTGCATATATAGGAGAAAAATAAAACTAGGGTTTTTATTTTACTTTTAATCTTGATGAATCTAAAAGCTTAAGAAGAAGGGACCTGAAATTCCAATATCGTAGCCAAAGATAACTCCTCCAGTGGCAGCAATCATACAAGATAGGACGACAAGGGGGGTCACCTTGCCATTATATTGACCTTTTTCACTTGTTATAGCTAGCCCAACTGCCATCTCCTCTTCCAAGCTCCAACACAGTAGGCACAAGCAAGAGAGAATGTGTGTGTGTGTGTTCAGACTTCAAAGTTGTATCAATGGTTCAGAACGATAGAGCAGTCTTCTTTGACAGGCATCAATATCAATGTGGTAAAGCCAAAACAAAATATCAGAGTTTCTGGATTTGATATTGATGTGTACCAAAACACTTGAGAAAAAATGAGCACCGACAAAGATATACTCATTGGCAATTGTAGCTTATAGTTTTCTCCTACTTTAAAAGAGACAAAGGATGGAGTAGATTTTTATACTATGCCATCACGTAATTTTAACGGAACCAGAGTCATTGGTCATTCTAATACAACATGAAGTCACAACCTTATCTTCATCAAGTTCACCACAAAAAAGATAAAATAAATAAAAATAAAAATCTTTTGAAGGCTGAAACTTTGGGTGGGCTTGGGCTTCTGTGTGAGGCCCGCATGCAGCTATCTTGTTCATGTCGGGTTCAGCCATATTGTATCTATTGAATTGGACCCAAATCAACATACAAATGGGGACAAAAATGGCCCAAAAATAATACAGCTCAAAGACTTAACCAAACTGAAATCCCCAGCCTTTTATTTTATCTAGTGGTGGCATTATATATATATATATATATATATATATATGCGTGTGTGTGTGTGTGGTTGACCCTAACTGATGTATCAAGGATTCATAGTTAACCCCAAAATTTTGGAACTAAGTCTTTGTTTTTGTTGTGGTTGTTGATGGTTATAAACTTCTGATTCTATCTTCTACAAATAATGGAAATATGTTCATTTGGTAAGAAAATTTTTTCCCATCAACACACTTCATAACTTATCATATGAAAGCAATTAGCAAGTGCTATTTCAAATCCAAATGGCAAGAATAATAGGGGCTCTAACTGATAACCTTAGCTTGAAGATATTACTTAGTTGGTTCATGTACATGTTTGTGTTCCTTAGCAGAATCCTCATCCTTCTCACACCAGCCTTTAATAACTTCACAATTTGCTAACAAAAAAGAAGCTGAAATTGCAAGAGATGAGAGAGCGAAAATGGAAATTCTAATGAGAACATAGTAATTATGATCTGGTATACAATAAGTAAACATATCATGCTGCTTCCATCTTTATATTTTCATTCAACTCCCCAACAATTTTCTTCCAAAAACAATGCTCCCTCCATACTTTACTCATCTGTTCAATGGGCACATTCTTAGTCTCCGGCAACAACAAGTACACAAATGCAGTCATCACAGCTACCCATCCCCCAAAAAAGAAGAAAGTACCAGATTTGAAATGGCAAAGCATGGTAAGAAAAGTTTGAGCACCCAAAAATATGAAGATAAAGCCCACTGCAACCGTAATACTTTGTCCTGCCGATCGAATTTCCAAAGGAAAAATCTCACTTGGAACCAACCATCCTAGTGGCCCCCATGACCATCCAAATCCGGACACATATATACAAATAAAAATTATAATCAAAGTTGCATACCCTTTGCTAATCCCACCATGATCTCCAAGCTGAGCAGCCATGAGTCCACCAATTATAATTTGTGAGAGGAACATCTGAATACCCCCAATCATAAACAAAGCTCTTCGGCCAAGTTTATCCACTAGAAGCATTGATATGGTGGTTGAGACAGCACCAACAACCCCAGTCATGACTGCGGAGAATAGTGATGCGCTTTCACCTAAACCAATTGTTCGAAAAAGTACAGGTGCATAGAAGGTGATGACATTTATCCCGGTTACTTGTTGGAAAAATGGAATTGCTATTGCCATAACCAGTTGAGGCCTATACTTTCTATCTATGATATTCTTAAATGGGTGTTTAATGGTTTTTGATATGGAACTAGCTTCGATGAGATCATCTAATTCTGCTTGCACATCATTGGTGCCTCGGACACGTTGCAGCATTAGCTTGGCCATTTCGTGGTCTTTGCTGTTCTGGATTAGGCTGTTGGGTGTCTCTGGGAGAAATAGAGCACCTAGTGTAAGGATTGAAGCTGGGACTGCAGCCATGGCTAGGGAGATTCGCCAACCCCAACCGCCTTTAATCTTCTCAGTACCAAAATTTATGAGGTTAGCTAATAGAATCCCAATGCCAACCCAGAGTTCAAAGCCAATGTTAATAGCTCCTCGGTACTTTGGTGGTGCCATTTCTGAGAGATACAAGGGTACTGACTGCAAAAACAAAGTCCATTTTAGAACTAAATTTAGACTATGATCCAATTCAAAGATATTCCCATAATGATACATGATTAAAATATGTTGTCTTGTGTTACTTTTGTGTCTACACATATTTGACCTTCACAATTTCTGCCATGTTCAATTTCCACATTCATTAAGGTAACTTATTAAAAATGTTACTGATGCTATTAAAAGAAGGTTCAGAAAATGTTCTAGAGATGAATGCAAGAGGTTTCACAAAAGGAGGAAAAAAAATAGAGTAAATTTAATACCTGGTTGGCAAAACCGACACCAATTCCAAGCAAAATTCGACCAAATATAATCATGTACACATTCAAAGCTGCACCACCAAGAGCTGAACCAGCAAGGAATGCGGTACCTCCTATAAGAATTGATGGCTTGCGCCCAAAGACTCTAGTGACTGTTGAGGCAAAGAAGGAAGCAACAAGGCCAGCAATATAAAGTGAGGATGTGAAGGAGGTCAACAGTTGGCTATCAAATTTGCAGTAGTTGCTGGTCTTAGTGTCTTCATTCATCTTAGTGTACACCTCTGGGAAGAACTTTTTGAGAAATGGCTCCATAGAGGTCACTCCTCCTTCATAGTTGTTTTCATATGTTAGTGAAACTGTTTCAAACTTCTTTTGTAGTGTGGTTTATTAGATAATGATAAATTGCTTATTAGCCAGTCATATATATTTTTTTGGATAGTCCTAAGCCAGTCATATTGATGCCAAATTATAACACAAAACTGAACTACTAAGAAGCTGGAAAGCTTTAAGTATTGAAATTTTTTTTTTTGGGTTTAACCTTAATTGAGTTTAATGTGTGCAAAAACATAAGCCAACACACCACATAACGTACCATCGTCAACTATATGCAAGTATAAATCAGTATGTTTTCTCTTAATTGGTAGGTAAAAAATAAAAATAAAACTAAGATTTATATATATATATATATTTATAAACATGATGAATATAAAATTTTAGGAAGAAGGGACCTGAAATTCCAAGATCGTAGCCAAAGATAATTCCTCCTGTGGCAGCAACCATACAAGATAGGACAACCAAAGGGGTCATCTTGGCATTATATTGCCCTTCTTCACTTGTTATGGCTAACCCAACTGCCATAGCTTCTTCCAAGCTCCAACACACACAGCACACACAAACGAGAGAGAGAGAGAGAGATAGAGAGAGTTCAAAGTTGTATAGTATAGGTTCAGATAAGCAGTATTTCCTTGTTTGGAACGATCAACGATGTTATAATTACTATAATAAATATGGTACAGTCAAAACAAAATATAATAGTTTCTGAACTTTGGCGAAGCATGTGGTTTGACAATAAGAATTGCAGGTTTAGACTCCTGCCGACTGCACTGTCAGCCACATTATGTCCAAAAATATCTTTGGGCACCTCTCCACCAAAGGTTTGGGTTTTGAATACTGTTTTGGACCGTTTCAGTGGTGTTCGGAATTGCAGTTATCTCTATTAATATTAATATTATACTAAGTATGCACCCTCATATGTAATTCGTGCTTCGAAACTCTTCTATTTTTTTTTAAGTTAATAATTTTTATTCATTATAATTTACGATTGTTTCATTCTTCAATCACAAAAATATTTAGAGGTGTGATGAGATTTATATGCAAAAATTATTTCACCCACAAACAAATAATTTCATCACACCTCTAAATAATAGAATAGCCTTTAAGCACTCTTCTATTTCTTTTAAAGATTAATAATTTTCATTCATCATAATTTGCTATTGTTCTATTCTTTAATCACAAAAATACCTAGAAATGTGATGAGATTTATATGAATAAATTATTTTACTCACAAATGCGTAATATCATCACACCTCTAGATGTTTTTGTAATTGAAGAATGGAACAATCACGAATTATGATGAATGAAAATTATTAACCTTTGAAAAAAATTAGAAGAGCCTCTAAGCATGCACGTAAGCGCATGCTGAGAGGCTAGTTTTTTTTTTTTTTTTTTTTTTTTAATGGCTAATACTTTTTATTTATTTATCTTAATTCAGAATTGTTGTATTTTTTCATTCATTGAAAAACATAGGGGTGTGATGAGATGCAATATTTTAGGATGCAAAAAGCAAATGTTTTGCATTTCCAAACGGGAAGGGAATGCTTTAACTCAAAAATAAATCTCCTTTATTTTGATCCACCATTATCCAAAGCATCTGTTAGGATGTTGTTTGGTTGCTTACAAGCACAATTTTTTTTTAATAATACGTACCAAAAATATAATCATAATCAGTATTCACCAAGCGCAAGGATATTTATTTTGACTTCAAGACATTCAATCACAAAATATAACATACAAAAATTAAATGAAACTTTGATATTAAACTGTATAAATTCTTTACTTGGTCAAATATGATAGCCGGTAAAGATTATGTTAGGATTATTAAAAATAAATAAAAGAGATAAAGATAGCGATCAAAATACAATAACTTATATAAAAGTATAGTTCTTTTGAAAAAGTTAAAAAGTTGGTAGACAAAATGACATCATTGTCTGACGGGTGGCTCAAATAGCAATGCTACTCCATACACAAAAAATTTCATAATAATTAAATTAGTAAATCTTCTAGGTTATTTATTTATTTATTTGGATCCACCATAGATATGTTAAACTTTTTGTCGACTTTTTTGTTTCTATAGATTCTTTCTAACTCAAAATAGTATTTACCCCTTATTAACAACCTTTTAAAATCTGGTTTAATTTAAGTCTAATTAAATATGGACACTCACCATTTCACTTGGAAACAAAGAGGGTCCTTATATATATACTAGTTGGTAGACAAAGGTTCATTATTGAATGATGAATGAGTGACTCAAAATATTAGTTAGCAGCACCAAAACATGTAACTCAAAGAGAAAAATCTAGTATCACAAACTTTTTGGCCACAACTTTGACATTATAGATTGTGAGTAGTAGAGAAAAAAATTGTGAGTTTATGTAAAACAGTAAAAGTGATATGCAGCCTAGTTGTAATTTGCCATAACAGAGTTGTGGCAAAAAAAGTTGTGGTAGTAGAACCACTCTAACTCAAAGTATGCTAGTTGTGAAAAATTGCATAACAATTTTAAAAAATAAATAATTGATCTTTCTCACATGTTGTACTAGTTAATTTAGGACTACAACTTTTGCATCATCATTTCTCACAATTATCTTATGTGATAAATTATAAATATTTTTCACTTTTACATGTATCTACCATTTTTTCCTCATTCATTCATTCTCATCCATCAGGAATAGTGAGAGAGTGTGTCCTAGAGGTTGTGTTATTAGAATTATCATTGTTTGTTGTCTTCGATAAACCAAGAAAATTAACCTATTCAAAAATGATATCTGGCAAAAGTTATGATAAGATTATTAAAAATTAAAAATAAATAAATGAAAGAGATACATATACAGATACAGATAGCAAAATTTAAGCAAAAATAGAAAAAAGAAAAAGAAAAAAAAAAGATAGCGATTGAAATACCATTACTTTTATAAAAGTAAAAGATGGTAGTGGTCTAGTGGGTCCGGTCTTATCAAAATGGTAGTGTGTCAGGGTCCCTTTTCAAACAACATAAATATATGAGTCATGTGAGTCATGTGTTACATACTGGCATTATTACTTTATTACCCACAATTCCTATAAAAAAAAATTAATCAAAAAAGACGTGAGTGAGAAATGTGGTTATTTTCAAATAGTTTTTTTAAATTTAGTTAAAATTTAGGAGTAGGAGCAGTTTTATTCCTTCACGTTAGAAAAAGAGAGAATGGAAAATGCATAGAGACGTGAGGGAGAAACGTGCAAACTACCTTTTTTTTTTTTTTTTTAATTTAGTTAAAATGTAAGAGTTTTTTAATTAGCAATTTTACATATTTAACCCTCGTATTTAAACTTTTTAAACAGGTGATTGTGGAGGGTATTTTGAGTATCTAAATTGAGGATTCCAAACAGGAAAAGCCCTCCTCCCTTCTTTTGCTTATTTTTTTCACTTATGGATAGGCCATGTGGGCAGTGTTTAAAATCATATCCTTTTGTGAGAGACCGTGCCCCCAGCCCATTTTTTTTATGGTGTTGGGCCAAACCTACATGAATGGGTGGAGTCGTGTTATTACCTCTCAAAATGGAGATTCGACTAATTATATTTTTCCTTTAGATTAAGAGTTTTACAATGGAGTCATCACTTATTTAATTATTGGAAGAAAAAATAAGAAACCATAACGGAAAAAATTTATCATTTCATTAATTTGAAATTGAATTTACATTGATCATTGGAAATTACATGGCTTTGGTCCTAAATACAATCTAAATTAAAGTACATGAATTTGTTTCCTATTTACAATCTAAAAATAAAAAATTACATAGATAAGCATTGATCTATCAACTCTTAATATAAGCTCGGAGGTTATGTTATAAGGTGGGACGTGTTAGACACCCACCTTACCCGATGAAACCAGTCATCTAGACAATGGCGGCCAACATTCATATCATATCATCCAATATGTCAATTAATTTTCCTGTTGAATTTAATGTTGATAAACCCTAATTCAATTTACTAAGCAGTGCATTTGGATTGAAAAATAAATTCTAGTGAACGTATATGGATGGCGATATCCTAGATTCAAGGATTTGAGAAAGTTATGAAACAAATGTGTTTTTCGTATTTTTGATATGGATTTAAGATCAAAGTAAGTAACATGTGATGAACAACTAAGAATATGTGAAGAACGCATATGAACATTTAAGAACATTCAAACATATTCAAGGAAATTAAATAAACATTAACATGCTCTAATCTTAATCTCATCATAATAATATAAAATCAATTTAGGGGAAGAGATTATACTTGCATGCAAGACCACATCATGGAGAAGGAGTCTCTTGGTAGAAGTCCTAAAGGTGGAGTAGAGAAGAAAAACTTGAAAAGGGAGAGTAAGTCTTACTCAATACCTTGAGTGTTAGGAAGATCAAGATATGATAAGACTACTCAACCTCACTAGAACTTAAAAGATGAGAAGAGAGAGTGTTTTTGTGTACTTTGGAACGGAGGAAAGAGGAGTTTCTATAGTAGTGGCGGAGAAAATATGAATAGAAGGTCATTTAATGAGGGTTGACAAATGATAAAAAAGAATCATGAATCTAGACTTTATTTTAAACTTTAGAGAAATTTGGTGCATTAAATGTAGAGATTAGTGGAAGTGAGGAGCAAGCAAAATTCGATTTTTCAATAGCTATTATAACAACTTGTAGAGCCAAATTCAAAAAATCATATCTTACTCAATTCTGACCAGAATTTTCTTCTTCTTGTGCTTAAATTGAAGCCTCGGATGTGTAGTTTTTGGGATCATTATCCTCATTCATAAATTCAAAATATTCTGAAAGATGTCAACGAAATGGTGAGTAGAGGTTATTTGTTAAAAAATAATTTTAGCATAATTAACATTAACAGGTCCCAAATTAGTTTCCAATTAACATTAATAGGCTCCAATCACGCCCATTTTAGACTTAATTAGTTCCAAATTTACTCTAATTAAAAATTTAATTGCATAAACTACTCATTAAATAATTAATGTTTGACTATCTAATTAATTAAGCGTGTGCAACCTTACCATAAAATGTAGTCCTAGCCAATCAAATTATGACATGTCATTAATCTCAAATTGATTATAATTATAACCAATTGGAATCAATTGTTCACAATTACATATAGTTAAACTCAATTTGTGATGATGCATCTTGGCCATTAAAACTTGATTTGATGATAACTTTCAATCTGATGGTCCAATTAAGGCTTATAACCAATCGATTTAATCATTATAATATCAAGATCATTTTGGTGAAATGAGATTAAGGATCTAATGACCAAAATTAAGATGAATATTTCCAAGGTGAAATGACCATTTTACTCTCCATGTGAGATTAAATGTCGGTTGCAATGGGATGCCAACAGAATGCCCGTCATTGATAAAGCTTGGAAAGCGAATGTCAATATATGAAAAAGACACCTAACTTTGAAATCAGTATTTAACTGTGGTGAATGTATGATGCATGTAGATGAAAAAGCAGATCGACATGTAGTGGATCAAAATGTGGACCGAATCTCAAGGGAGATTGCCTATGTACCTCTTGGTAAGAGGATCAGGTTCAAATGTAGTTTATGCATGCAGCTTTATTATTACTATTTTCTTTGATTGGAAAAAAATGAGTACAAGACATGCTTACCAATGGTCACAACAAAATGAGGATTTTGGTCGTGCTTTCTAGAGGACCAACGACCTTGAATTTTAGATGTACTTCCTAGAGGTCCGATAGATTTGAAGTTTGGATGTGCTTCTTAGAGGTCCGGTGAAATTGAATTTTGAACATGCTTCCCAGAGGTTTGTTGATTTGAAGTTTGGACATGCTTCCTAAAGGTTCGATGGATTTGAATTTGGATGTACTTCCCTTAGGTCCTTTGAATTTGAATTTTGGACGTGCTTCTTAAAGGTCTGTTAAAATTGAATTTTAGACATATTTCCCAAAGGTACAAGGATTTGTATTTTGGACATACTTCCCAGAGGTCCCTTGAATTTGAATTTTGGACATGCTTCCTAGAGGTCCGATGGATTTGAATTTGGATGTGCTTCCCAGAAGTCCATTGATTTGAATTTGGACGTGCTTACCAGAGGTCTATTGAAATTGAATTTTAGACATGCTTCCCAAAGATCCGATGGATTTGAAGTTTGGATGTGCTTCCCAAAGGTTTGTTAAAAGTGCATTTTGGACGTGCTTCCCAGAGGTCCAAGGATTTGGATTTTGGACCTGCTTTCTAGAGGTCTAATGGATTTGAAATTTGAATGTGCTTCCCAGAGGTCCAAGGATTTCTTATAGGGTGTTATTCATGCCAATGTGTATGGGTCTTGTACCTTAGTTCCTGCAAAATAAATATTTGCAGTTAAGAACAGAGTTATTCATTGAAAAGAATTCGGCATACCTGACGAATGCCCCTAGTTCAGGACATATTCCATGCCTTGATGAATGCTGAGTATGGATAGTTGACTTGATGTTGCACCACTGGAAAATATGGAAAAGGATCATAACCTTCTGTTCTTGGTTGTTGAAGAAGAATTTAACAAAGATTTTTCTTGGGACTTTTGAAAATTGTTTTTGAAAGATTTGGAAATCTTGAATTTTTTTTGAAAGGATTGAAAATCTTGATTGATGATTTTTTTTTTTTGAAAGCAACCTAAGCAGCACGAGCCCAATGCCCCCTAGTCCCAAGGCTTTTTGAATTTTTTTTTTTTGGTGAAAGCAACCTAGGAACCACAAGCCCTTAGTTCCAAGGCTTTTTGAAAATTCTCTTTTCTTTTTCTTTTTTTTTTTTTAAAGCAATCTAGGAACCACAAGCCCCTAGTCCCAAGGCTTTTTGAAAATTCTCTCTTCTTTCTTTTTTTTTTTTTTTTTTTTTTTTTTTTTTTTTTTTGAAATACGAAGATTTGTTCATTATCAAAAAGTGAAGAAGATGAAGATGAAGATTCCTTAATGATTTTTTTTTTGTTGAAAAACCTATCCCATGAATGAGAAAAACTTTGGCGAGAAATTGATATGGATTGTCAGATAAGTCCTTGTTTAATTCCTGCAAAAATACAATTTCAATTAGCAATGGAGTTATAAATTGAAATGAATTGCAAGTACTTAGCTAATGCCCCTGATTTGGAGCTTATTCCATGCTTGGATGGAACCTAAGTTAATTTGATGTTGAGACCATTGGGGAACATAAAAGAAGATCACGATCTACCATCCTTGGTTCTTGTAAAATAGCATCCTTTCTCTAGCTTGTTAGAACCCAATTATAATGAAAAAATATTTGGCCAATGCTCTTAGTGTGGACATGCTTGAAAAAAATTGGGTTGATCCCTCAAATGAAAACATGCTTTAATGCACAAAGGATATATCTGCACACAATATAAATAGGTTAATGCCCTAAGTTTAAGCATGCTTGATGTAAAACAAATGAGCTTAGCCTAACATGCACCCAAGCACATCGTTTTGACTTTGAGCCCCAAAGTTGTTTGGGTGATTGTGACCGAGCCTTTAAAAAGCTGCCTACGTACCTCTCTTATAGAGGATCAGGTCAAGACGTAGTTCTAAAGACCTGGATTTTGCAAAAGATGATTTTTTTTTTTTTTTTTTTTTTTGAAATGAGATTTCTCTTCTTTTTTTTTTTTTTTTTTTTTTTTTGAAAAAAACAAAAAAAAAATTTTGAACAAGATGTGATCCTCTGAACAATCATTTTTGAAAATCATAGTGTTTAAGAATTAAACAAATCTCTTTGATTATGAAGGATCAAGACCATTAAACTTATGTAATCAAATTTGCTTCTTTCTTTTGAACATTGTCAGATTAAATCTCCAAAGGAAATCAAGAAATGAAATGTGATCATATTTAGAATCACATTGTTGGGTGTGAACAGAGAGAGTGCTCCAAATTTGAAAGTTCTTTTGAGTCATTTTGAGGACTTGAGAATTTGAAATGTTTTGGCCTTAGACAGATCATCCAGTAGGGTTTCACAATTTTAAGCATTTTTCCTTTTTAATTAAGAGAAAAAAAAATATTAGAGTTTAAGATGTGCCTATAAATAGCAAGACTTAAAGGAGGTCTTTACTTATGGGATGTAATGTAGGCCAAGTTTGGGTTATGAGATGAAAGATATAAGAGGGTCAAAATTCCTTATACTTGTATCAACATTTATTTTTAAGCTCATTCCTCTTGAATCAAAACTCTAGGCTTTCATCTTGTAAAATCCTTTTCTTTTTAATTTACATCTCAAGTTTTCAATTTGATAGGATTTAACCCTTTTTTTTCTTATTTTCTTTGGCCCTAACTTTTGCTAAGGAACCCTTTTGGGTTTTCAGCCTAGTGGGCTTTCTTTTCTTTTTCTTTTCTCAAGCTCTCTTTTTTTTTTTGGTCTTTCATCTCTTGATTGAATGAACTTCCTTGAGGATCTTTTGCCTTCCTTGATTTTCTTAACTTAAGTCATTTTGATGCACTCTCTAGACTTCTTTCTTACGTTGATGCGCTTGCACATTTCTATGCTTGATGAGTCTTTTCTTTTTTTGATGAACTCTTTTTTAGATGAATCTTTTATTCCTCTTGGCATGATGAATTTTAGGCTCTTTAAACTTGATGCACACTTTTTTTTTCTCACATTGATGGAATTTAATTTCTCTTTCCCCGATTGAGTGAAACCTCATTTTTCTAAGATATTCTCTTATCTTTGGCTTAAGGAATTCTCTACTTTTCTTTCATGACTTCTAGGAGAGCTTTATGAATTATCTTTAAAGCTACAAGGTTGAGTCCTCCTCAACATGATATTTAAGTGTGCATAACTTGATTTTTCCCACACCAAGTTTAGATTTTAGTGGGTTCATGCTAAAAAGGCTAAATGTTTGAAGGCTCAAATGGGCTAGCAATAGATAATGAACATTTTAGGTAATTGGAAATAATTTGGTTTAACCAAAGATGCCCCCTATCCCTTGTAATGCTGGCTTGTAGGCACAGTGACTCAAGCTCTTTTAATAAATTCATCTAAAAAGAAAAAGTATGAATGCTCTAATGTTGAGAAACAAAAGACTTTTGAAAATTGGATTGAATGCATGGATATTTTTTATTGCCTTTTAAGAGCATTTTTTCTTATATTCTAAGTTAAGTAGCAAAAGTCTTTACATGGATCAAATGAAATTAATCATTCCTTGGTATAAGTTGATTGCTCAGGACTTTAAACATCAAGATTTAGAAAAAGTTTTGTCCAAGGGATCCTCATGTACCATTTTGAAAAGGAGATTTTTTTTTTTTTTTTTAAACTTGAAATTTTTGAAAGAAAAGAAAAAAAAAAGGCCTTTTTGAAAATGTCACTAGGAAGTTCAAGGCCCCTAGTTCAAAGAATTTTTATTTTTTATTTTTAAATGACTCAAAGGCCCAATGCCCCTAGTCCAAACACTTTTTCATTTTAATTTTTTCAATTTTTTATTTTTGGAAAGACTTGGGAATGTTGATTTTTTTTTTTTTTTTTTTTGGAATTTTTTTTTAAATATATGCGTGAACAAAGTACATCAAATGCTATAAGGATTATTAGAATTTAAAGAAATATAGAAACATGGAATAAACAAACATATTTTAAGCTTAACCATGATATTGCAAACCAAATGTAGAGTGAGGCAAAGTTGGGCTGCTTGCTTCTTCTTGGTCCATTGAGGATGCTTAAGACTTGATGGGCTTGAACCTTGATTATGATCTTTTGGTATTTGCTTGAAATGGCTTGACCTTACACTTGAAAGGCATGCATCTTGTGAGCTTTTGGCCTTTGATGTTGATCATGCATATACACCTTTGATAGACTCAAGTGTTGGGCTTCGACTCATACAAGAAACAAATTGGGCTATATTCGATGTAGAGTTCAGTCATAGGCTTTTGGGCTTAAGTTCATGCATAACATACAAGGTTCAAACGATCATGATGGGCTTAAGCTTTGGACTTGAGTCATCATGGTTCAAACAACAGCTAAACACGTGTAATGAAATGCAATTTACATGGACCGACCTAAAGGTAGGTTCTATGGGTCATTACAACATGGGTAGAAGGTAGGTTAAACGTTCCCACAAGCTAGGACATTGTACCTCCCAACTTATGATGCTAGGAGCACCATGTTGGTCCGAATGGTACAGTTTGTCCCTATAAACCATCATGGCATAACCATGATAATCCTTGCCGTGGTGGGTGGTAGGTTCACCGTTGGGTATGTGAGTCTCAAGAAGACCATAATCCATAGCTAAAACTAATGTGCTTCCAGGCTAGCACACAAATAAAATAGATTTCATTCAAGAAAATGATGCATGACATGCAATATAATGACATATTAGACATATTATATACAAAAAGCAATAAAAAAAACAATGATATGGTTGACCACCATAACCTAATTGAAACTTAGCCCTTAATATCCCAGTGGAGTCGCTACTGTGAGAGACTGCGCCCTTGGGCCATTTTTTTATGGTGTTGGGTCAAATTCACGTGAATGGGTGGAGTCATGTTATTACCTCTCAAAATAGAGGTTCGACTAATTATATTTTCTCCTTTAAATTAAGAGTTTTACAATGGAGTCGCAACTTATTTAATTATTGGAAAAAATAAGAAAACCATAATGGAAAAATTCATCATTTTATTAATTTGAAATTGAATTTACATTGATCATTGGAAATTACGTGGCTTTGGTCCTAAATACAATCTAAGTTAAAGTACATGAATTTGTTTCCTATTTACAATCTAAAAATAAAAAATTACATGGATAAGTATTGATCTATCAATTCTTGATCTAAACTCAGAGACTATGTTACAAGATGGGAAAGTGTTAGGCACCTACCTTGTCCGGTGAAACCGGTCTTTTAGACTATGGTAGTCAACATTCATATCATATCATATCATCCAATATGTCAATCAATTTGTATATTGAATTAAATGTATGTGCATGTGATAAACCCTAATTCAATTTATTAAGCATTGCATTTGGATTGAAAAATAAATTTTAGTGAATGTGTGTGGATGGTAATATCCTAGATTCAGAGATTTGAGAGAATTATGAAACAAACTTGTTTTTCATATTTTTTTATATGGATTTAAGATCAAAGCTAGTGTTATACATGAACATGTGATGAACAACCAAGAACATGTAAAGAATGCATATGAACATTTAAGAACATTCAAACATATTCAAGAAAATTAATTAAACATTAACATGTTCTAATCTTAATCTCATCATAATAATATAAAAAACAAGTTAGGGGAAGAGATTGTACCTGCATGCAAGACCATACGGTGGAGAAGGAAACTCTTGGTGGAAATCCTAAAGGCGGAGTAGAAAAGAAAAACTTGGAAAGGGAGAGTAAGTCTCACTCAATTTCTTGAGTCTCAAGAAGACCAAGATATGACAAGACTATTTAATTTCACTAAAACTTAAGAGAGGAGAGGAGAGGGCGTTTATGTGTGTTTTGGAACGAAGGAGAGGGAGTGTTTATATAGTAGTGGTAAGGAAAATATGAATGGAAGATCAGTTAATGAGGGTTGAAAAAGGATAAAAAAGAATCATGAACCTAGACCTTATTTTAAATTTTGAGGAATTCTGCTACATTAAATGTAGAGATTGATAGGAGTGAGGAGCAAGCAAAATTCGGTTCTCCTGTAGATATTGTAATAGCCTGTAAAGCCAAACTAAAAAAAAAAAATCATATCTTACTCAATTCTAATCGAAATTATCTCATTCTTGTGCTCAAATTGAAGTATCGAATGTCTATTTTCTGAGAAAATGAACCTTATTCACAGATTCAAAATATTCTGAGAGATATCAATGAAATGGTGAACATTACCATTAATAGGTCCCAAATTAGTTTCCAATTGACATTAATAGGCTCCAATCACTCCCATTTCAAACTTAATTAGTTCCAAATTTACCCTAATTACAAAGATATTTACATAACTCATTGAATAATTAATGTTTGACTATCTAATTAATTAAGTGTGTACAACATTACCATAAAATGTAGTCCTATCCAATCAAATTATTACACGTCATTAATCTTAAATTGATTATAATTATAACCAATTGGAATCAATTGTTCATAATCACATATAGTCAGACTCAATTTGTGATAGTGCATCTCAGCTATTAAAACTTGATTTGATGATAACTTTCAATCTGACGGTCCGATTAGGGCTTCTGACTAGTCGATTTGATCGTTACAACATCAAGATCATTTTGGTGAAATGAAAAGATCTAATGGCCAAAATTAAGATGCATATTTCCAAGGTGAAATTACCAAAATGAAAAGAACCATGTGAGGTTAAATATGGGTTGCAAAATGGGGGTGTCAACACCTTAAAGAGCTGAGAGAGTTTGTGAAGCCAGATTGGATGGTTATAGGCTTACAGCTTCAACAAGATCATCTTTATTCTTAAAAAATAAAAAATATGGTTAAAATTGTAATTCAACAAAATTAAAAAAAAAAAAAAAAAAAACTACCAAAGAAATTTTTTTTTCGAAAAATTAGCACTTTCTATTCTCTCTCTTACTTTTCACTCTTTTTCTTTTTTCTTTTTTCTTTCTTTCTCAAGTATTGGGGAAATTATACAGTCCTCACGGTAGACTACGTCACTTGTCCACCATTTCAGTAAAAGTCTTTCACCTATTTAAAATTGCCAAGTCAGTAGTTAGTTTCTGTTTAAAACTCCTGAATTTTAAATAGGTGGAAGTTTTTTATTGGAATTGTGGACCACGTCATTTGTCCACCATAAGAACCTTATAATTTTTCCAGATATTGGTACGTCTCCTCTCTTTTTCTCTCTTTTTTTTTTCGCATCTTTTTTTTTCTTTTTTCTTTGGTGCTTCTCCTTTCTTTTTCCCTTTTCTTTTTTCTTTCTTCACCTTTCCTTTCCTTTCTTTCTCTTTTTTCTTTTTTCTTTGTTCTTTACTCACTGGTTCTTTCTTATTTTTCTTTCTCACTTTTCTTTACTCTTTTCTCTATCTCTCCATCTCTATGGGTTTAGTAGTAGTGGTTAATTTTGGGTATGGTTTTGTGGATTTTGGCTATGGTGGTTGTGGTGATTGATTTTAGTTGTGGCTAAGTTTTGTGAGTTTGGTGGTTATGATTGATTTTGCCATTTTGGGTGTGGGTTTCTTGGATTTTGGCTGCAGCGGTGGTGGCAGTGTTTAATTTTGGCTTTGGCTGTAGGTTTGGGTTTGATTGTGGTGGTGAGTTGTTGTTACTAATGGTGGTGGTTGCCGGTGGTTTTTTTTTTTTGGTATTATCTGCAGTGGGCTGCGGTTGCTCATGGTGGAGGTGGTTGTGCTTATGGCTATTTTTGAGTTTGTTGTTTTTTTTATTGGTTTAATGAATTGTTAATATTTTTATAAATGAAATGAGTTGGTAAAATAGATAAAATAGTTTTTTAAATGTGCTAAAAGCTAAATTTTTTAGCACCGTCATTGTGAATGCTCTAAATTTTCATTTGTTATGGGTTTATTACTAATATCATTTTTTTTATCAACTATATATTAACAATATGTCGTAGTTGTCAAAATTTTGGTGTGTCTAGACTTTCTCATTTGATATTGATGTGTTTCAAAACAAATTAACAAAAATTGGCAGTCATAAAGATGCTCATTGCCCATTGTTGTTAGTAGCTATGGTTCCTCTCTCGCTTGTAAAAAGGGATAGAGTAGATTTTTACATCACGCCATCGTTAAATGTAACCATCGTAGTCATAGGAAAGTAGGAATACAACTTGAAGACAAAGCCTTATCATCAAGTCCACCACAAAATAATTTTCTTTTGAAGGCTGAAACTTTAATTGGGCTAGTGTGAGGCCTGCGCGCAACCATCAGGTTTTGGTCGGCTTTTGCTTTTTGCTTAATGGACCCAAATCAACAATTATACCCATGAGGACAAGAAGTACCTTTTCACCCCCAAGTATGGTACAGCCCAAACTCTTACCCAAACCCATATCCGGGAATTAAAAATGTTATTCAGAAGCTAGTTGCAATTTGCTTTTCACAGATTTTTTTTTGTCTAATGATGGGCTTTAATAAGGTTTTAATATTTATCCTATCTAAACATTTATTTGAGTCGTTGCCCCCAACTGGGAATATATGTATTTTACATACTTCTCAAAAAATAATCTCTAAATTATAGATTGAAAGTTTGCAATGTATAAATTGAATAATGCGTAGGTACTCTTGGAGTAAGGAGAATGATGTTCATTCCTCTCATTTATAGTAAAGTCCAGTTATTAAGTTCATGGTAAAGTCCATCACTAACTTACTATCATGACCTAATCACTAACTGACCATCATTCTTAAAAATATGTAATGTCAATAATAATATAAATATTTCTACAAGTGAAGCAAAAAGTAAAAAAGAAGCAAATAGTTTTAAAAGAAAAGGCAAATACTAGATGCAGTATTTTAAAAGCGAGAGAAAATTATATGCAATTTTGAAACTTAAACTAATTAATCGGAGCTCTTGACTCTTGAGTCTTTTTTGCTAGGTAAAATAAGGGACCTCTAGGGAGAGAAAAAATAAGGAAAATGTCACGTTGGGACGATAGGTTCTCCATTGGCAAAATGCACTAATAAGACTAATTTTTGAAAGGTAAAGTGTGGACACAATTTTTGTGCCACAACTCCAATACAATTAATTGTGAGTAATAAGAAAAAGTTTTTATGTGCAAATAA
Source organism: Castanopsis chinensis (assembly GCA_032878915.1). Classification (NCBI taxonomy): domain Eukaryota; kingdom Viridiplantae; phylum Streptophyta; class Magnoliopsida; order Fagales; family Fagaceae; genus Castanopsis; species Castanopsis chinensis. Next base: position 25,827,751 of record JAVQMG010000132.1, read on the forward strand.
TTATTCACGACTCACAATTAACCACTCCAACAAATAGTAATAAAAATTATAGAAAATGACGTAGTCCTAGAAGAGGAGGTATGATATAGCCACGGGCCCACACCACACCATAAAGTTTGCTAGCATAAAATAGCCACATTTCTATTTTTTTCCAGTTTCATTAACGTCTTTTTTTTTTTCTCTTTTTTCTTTACATACTCTTTCGTCTTAGATTTTCTTGGTAGCTAGGAAAACGCCTAAAACAAAACAATGAATTCCATCTGTCATCATCATCAAACCCCTAAATTCATAATCCTTGATTTGCCAAATCATAAGTCTATACTCAAATAATAAGTCTAAAAACACAACAAATTTTACAAAATTTTTATAAATTGTTAAGGTGATAGTTTGTTAATGATGTACAGCAAAAGTGATGAAAGTGATGGTCCTATATAAAAGTGATGTTGTACTAATAACATGAGATTTGTAAAACTCCACTCCTTATTTTCAACCAAAAAAAAAAAAAATTTCTTTTTTATGGGGAAAAACACACACACACACACACACACTCAATTTGGTAGCTCCACTTCATCCAAACACCGACTGATAGCTACTGGTTGAGATCTACAGCTAAACCCCCACCAAACGAAGTCACTAGCATGAAACACCATCCCATTTCCAAAACTTATAATCTGACCCACTCAAATCCCCCAAATAAGAAACTTCATGCCCATCACACCATCTAAACTTGCCTAAATCCCCCAAAACCACAATCATTGCATCCATATTCACATTAGGTTTGGCATTAAGCATAGTAAGATATTGATTCGATCACGGGCGTTTTGCCTTCATCTTGGGGTAAGGAAAACTTGCACAAGGTAGGGTAGGTTTAGGTGGGGCACGGCGAAGGCATTTTGCCATCCCCATGAAATGACCTCAACACTTATGAGTGTAAGAAAGATGAGATAGAAGGGGGATGGACAACTCTAAGAATAGTAGAAGCAAGAAATGAATGTTTTGGATGTCAGTAGTGCATGTATGTACATACACACACATCTGAGATGGGGTGGGGTGAGACAGGATGAGGCAGGCAAATTTTGTCCTCTCCTTATTCCGTCTTTTGAGGTAGGCAAAATCCATGCGAGGCAAGGCATTGATGGTTGAATTGTGGTGGGAAAATTTTGTCATCCCTTCTTTGATGTCCATACAAAGAATCTATAAATGAGAGAGAGAGAGAGAGAGAGAGAGAGAGAGAGAGAGAGAGAGAGAGAGAGAGAGAGAGAGAGAGAGCACTAGAATATGGTACACAAAATTTTTATTTGATAATGTAAAATATTGATTATTTTTTTTCTTTCTATTTTTCAGAATTTTTTTTAAGAGGTTAGTCTAGTGATTCCTATAGCTCATATGCATGGTTCCTAAGATTCTAAGTTTAAATTTTCTGGTTAACACTTTAAAGTCGCTAGGAAAATTCTTCTTGATAATTTTAAATAACTTAGAATTATTGAATATATATAACTACGCTAAAAATATTTGACTTTCGGAATTTCATTCTATATTTAAACTTTTCATTAAAATTATGACGCATCATATTTTCTTTTAATTATATAATATATAGTTTCATATACAAACATAATTATAATAAATGACTATTAATAACTAAACAATAAATAATAATAATAATAATAATAATATCGAGAAAAAAAATCTTATTATGTTAACTTTCGTGTAAATTGCATAGATTACAAACTATTATTATATAATTAATTTGTTTGGAGGGCGCAAGGAATAAAGGTAAGCTTAAGAAAATGATAGATATGGTGGGTAAGATTTCATTCTCAATGAGATCCTTCAAATGCTTCTGACACTAGGGTCTCTGTGAATAATTCCAAAAACCATATATAGTATCAATATGCATATTACAGTTGAATTATGCCTACCCAACTGAAACCACAACCGTAGAAACATGATCTTCAAAATTAGCAAATATAATATCAATCCCATCAATCTCATGGGCAATAAATTAATTTTCGTGATTGAGGGGACCTTGATATTCAAATTCTTTTATCGCCATTCCATGTGCGATTAATTTGTGAAAATCTCAAGCGATGTAACGACCAATAACCGCCATCAACGGCAGCATCCAAGGAAATTGTTATAATATAGTCAAAAAACCGAATGTTCTAACTTCTAATCAAGGATAAGCCTCTGGACCCTTAATTAGTCTACCGACAAAGTACTTTTTTGGGGTGAAGAGCTTGATACTCAATGTCTGATAAAGAAAAATAAAAATAAAAAAGTCTCGCTTTAAACTAGTTTGGAGTCATTTTACGTAATATGTAATGATTGAAAAAACTATTCATATGTAATTTTAACCATGTGACTATTTTAATGAGTCACGTAATTTATTTAAATAATATATATAAATAATTTTATAAATTTTCATATAATGAGTCAAAAAAAAAAAAAAAAAAAACTCTAAATTAGTTTGCAACCAAATTTTTGTCTCGTATGATTGAATTGAGGGAAACTTGAATTATTTAAGCCATGCAAAATAGTCAAGAAAATTTGGCTCTATATTGCATCAGTGGGGTCAGCTTAGGTGTCTTTTGGGCCTGAGGTTCGTCTTTTTGAGGGAGTGTTTTTATTTTTATTTTTTTATTATCTATTATTTTAAAGGTTTATTAAGCAACAATGTCCAAGCTCATCACATACACACACCAAAAAGAGAGAGAGAAAGCAGCCAAAAATTGTCGTCTCGGAAGTTTGGCATCTTGGACAAGTTTGCATTTTGAAGATTTGAGAGAAATTATTGTTTGAAAGTTTGGACGTATAACTCCACATTTCAAGCCATAATCATGAGTCATGTGACTCTCAAATACGTCAAAGTTCCTAATACAATAACCAATGGTGTTTCACGTTTGGAGCAAATTCCGCTCTCGTTAAAATAAAGCTAAAATGTCAAAAAGTGGGGGTGATCGATACTTCTATTCTGAATTTCATTTTCCCCAGATTTTACTATTATTATTTGTGTTTTGTTTAACGGGAATAAATATATTAACACTTTAAGATCATTTACATCGATACTTTTTTTTTTTAAAGGAAAATTTTACATTGATGTTTAATACAACTTATGTACCTTGTTTTTTTATTTATTTTTTTTATTTTTTAATATAATGGGGATTAAGGAGGTGTTTAGTACTGTTGTTTAAATAACAATTTTCAATGTTGAAACAATATTATACGTATTTTCACATATTTTTCATTCACACATATTTTTACAAAACAACAACAACATTATTAAAAATATTTTGCCAAATAAGCCTTAAGCATCTAATCGTTTAGAGCATTGTTACAATCTTATGTAATTTAATTATCTCAGACAGATGAATACTAATGGTAAGAATATATTATAGGATTTTATTATCAATACCTAGATATATAATGTAATTTTAGAATACTATGGGTTAATTTTGTAATTCTTTTTTTTTTTTTTTTTTGAGAATCAATTTTGTAATACCAGTTACTGTGGTTTTACCATTATGCACTTATGTAACTATTTATTCATTCATGCCACCTAATATAACAACTTTCTTCTTTCTCAAAAAAATACAACTTTCTTTTATTTCTAACTTTCACCATAAAAGCTAGACACATAAGCATATAATACTTGTACTTGATTTCTTCTTAACTCGTCTTAGCTTTTCTTTTCTCATGTCTCTTTTGTTGTATATAGATGTATGTTTACATTAAAAAAAATATAATAACAAATCCATGTTCTTTGAGACTGATGTAATATTAAGAGTTATCGTGCTTTTAGAATTATTATATATTAAGCATAATTTATTAATCTAATTAATACACAATTTAATATAACAAAGACTTCAACGTTTGATTGAGTTATCATGCTTTTAGAATTACCATATATTAAGTATAATTTATTAATCTAACACACAATTTAATATAACAAAGATGTCGAAGTTTGATCATTTTTTATGTGTACATAGGTCGTCAAGTTAAATTACATTAATCGTTTTACCTTCTCTTCTTTTCTTCATGCCTTTTTAATTTTTTTTTATTTTTATATTTTAACTAGTGGCGGAGCTAGAAATTTTTTTAGATTAGGCCAAACTAAGAGATATATATATATATATGTATGTATGTATGTATGTATGTATAAACTAATATTTTTAACTCCTAACCATGAAATTAACATTTCTTCTTTCTTTCATAAAATAAAATTAAAAGAAAAAACATTTCTTGTTTCTTCTAAAAAGGGAAAAAAATAATGTCCACATCTCTGATTTTCTAAATGAAATTAAAAAAAAAATAAAGAATTTTTTTTTATTAAAAATAGTTGCTTATATATTTCTAGGATATGCTATTATGGTATAAGAGTTATTTGAGAAAAATAGTCCATTAATGATATATAAAGGTTTCTATTTTTATAAAATAGATTAAATTCACTTTGAATTAATGAATTATTTATGATATAAGAGCAATTAGAGGAAATAACTAATAATGATGCATTAGTCATCTAAATAAATGTGTTACATGTTTTTAATAAAAATCTAGGAGATTTAAATTTATATCTAAAATTATTTTATTTTAAACAAAAATATAAGAGGGAGGAGGGATTTTGGAAAAGTCAAGGGCCATGCCCCCCTAAGCTCCATCACTCTGCCCCTCATTCTAACACTAACTTGAGTTAAGGTCTTATAAAACTATGGTTAAAATAGGGGGGGAAAATGAATGTTGAACATGGTTTGGGAGCAAAAGTGCAAGCACTTGTCCTCTATAAATACTGGAAGACTCTTATCAAAATCATAATTCAAAGTAACCAATAGTTGTGCATTAGGGATTGGTAAAACACATAGTAGATACTACCTAGGGAGAGTGTAGCAATGGCCACAGTACTTCATGGTTTATCCCTTTCCAATATACTAGTTTTATTTTTCTTCTTTGAGTTGTGTTTTTGCTTCAATCCAAAATACCACAGGTTGTCAACGACTGGAACCTCTTGGTCATCTGCCGGAGCCACCTGGTATGGTAGCCGCGATGGTGCAGGAAGCGATGGTAATGTAGAGAGAGAGAGAGAGAGAGAGAGAGAGTTGTATTTTTTGTATGGTTGTACTAATAAAATATATTTGTGCATGCAGGAGGGTCTTGTGGGTATGGTAATGCAGTTTCACAACCGCCATTCTCTTCCATGGTTACTGGAATAGGCCCTTCACTTTACAATTCAGGCAAAGAATGTGGAGCCTGTTATCAGGTATAAACCTAGTGTACATTTGGCAAGGGAGCTTCACGTTAAAAAAGACACTAAAAATTATTTTTAACGGTGCCTTTAGTTAATAAACATTCAGCAAATGCACTCATAATTGTGAACTAGAACCTTTTTTGGTTGTTAATATTTTGATAATTACAACGAAAGATAGAAATTTGAACTCTGAATATCGTCTCTAAAAACACACAAGCTTCGACTTCTTGGCAATTGTATACTCCATCTTTTGATTCTGCACATTGTGTCACTTAGAACACTGAAGTCCTGGCAAAAAATTTTGGTCCCATGGAATACTCAAATTAACGGAAGTTAAATGATGACATTTGGAACAAAAATGATTGACTAAGTTTCCCTATAAGTTGCTCTTTTCTTTGTCGGCCTCTCTTTTCTTTTTGGATGAGTCTTGTCTTGACTTCATTTGTTCATAATACATATTCCTTCTATTATACTTACTTTTTTCCTCCCCCTATGTGGCTTCCTTTCCACTCCGCTATTATTCTATTCTCAGTAAGGCTAGAAAGTAGAAATAAGATCAGCAATATTGTCACAAAACCATTTCCAATTTTCAATCAATAAACTAGGAGCCCATGGTCGGTCGTTAGTTGCTTAGTCTTGTTCAACTTCTTTGAATCCTTTTTCCATTACTAGTATAATTCACAAACCGTTGGCCAATGTCTTTCTTTCTTTTTCTAATATTATCACCCTTTTTTTCTTCTATATTTAGTAGTAAAAGCAATCATGCTTTTTCTATTTATAATTTTATATTTCAAAGAGTTACATACTTCAAAAAGAGAGAAAAAGAAAAATCAAAGTAATTGCTATTTCTATTAATGCATAGTTCTATCAATGTACACCATAAATTTTAACATGACAAAATTCTTAAATAGTTGTCTTTTCCTTTTTGTTATTTACGGTATGTTTTGGATATATAATACAAAGATTGTTTATAAATTACTAGGTTAAATGTAGCAAACACTCGTCTTGTTCGGGGAAACCGGTAAGAGTGGTCATAACAGATTTTTGCCCCGGAGGACCATGCGCATCCGATGCTGCACATTTTGATCTAAGTGGGACTGCATTTGGAGCCATGGCACTTCCTGGTCAAGAAGACAAGCTTCGTGACGCAGGAGTGTTGGAAATTAGTTATGCACGGTAAAACTTCACTCCTCAACCATATACTTTTTTCTTTTTTTTGATAATCCCATATACTTTTTTCTTATTCTTGCAAATGTTATGTTTTTTATTTTGCTTCTTGTTTTTTGACCCAAGATAACAAAACCTTTTGATTTCTTTTACGTTATTTAATGGGCACTTTGTAATGAATAGGTTAAAAAAGTGTACAAGTTCAGAACTTTTTGAACATTAATATATTTGTAAATTAATTAGGATGACATGTGTTTATTAATTCATTAAATCAACACCACCATACACTTCTTTTGTTACACACTTTTTTTTTAATGGAAATATATTTTTTATTTAAACAAAGAAACAAACAAGAGACCTGTGCAAGTTATAACATGCAGAAAACTGCAAACAAATACAATCCGAACATGAACAAAGGACTAAATAAAAGACAAAAATCAACTAAATAACCATGGATTGAGTATTACAAGAAGACTAAACACTAAAATTACGTGAGCCGCCATGCTCAAAAACATTACTCGGAATATTTGACTTAATGGGCAGCCTTTTTTGTTTTTAATAGGTAACTTGGTCATAAAAGAACACCTTAATAAAGATTTTGGGAAACCAAATTACTTTAATTAGGCAAAACTCCTCTAATAGCAATCCCATGTAGCTGAACAATTATGAACTTGTTATGAATATCAAGTGGCAACTACTACATATATAGTGAGACAGACCTAACTAAATTAATTTCTTTATGTTTGGCAGTGTGGCATGTGATTATTCAGGAAAAACCATAACATTCCATGTGGATCAAGGGTCAAACCCATACTACTTTGCTGTAGTGATTGAATATGAAGAAGGAGATGGAGATCTTGGTAGTGTTGATCTGAAGGAATCCTCAACAGAGTCAAATGATGAATGGCGTACCATGCAACAATCATGGGGTGCAGTTTGGAAGCTAGATGCTGGGTCACAACTCCAAGCTCCACTTTCCATTCGCTTGACCTCACAGTACTCAGGCCAGACTCTTGTGGCAAAAGATGTCATTCCAAACGGGTGGAAGCCTGGCTCATCCTATAGATCCGTGGTTAATTACCTATGATTATCAACAACTTACAAGTCATCCAAGCTCAACTCCTATATTTCTGAGTTGGTTGAAACTTGAGATGTATTTTGCGTAGACTGGGATTAATGGGGCTAGAATTCAGATTGAAATCTTGCTTATTAGCATAAAAGATGAATGTTAACCTCAAGTATTTTGAGAAAGTTGTGGTGCATCTAAGCATCTATTACAAATTTTAGCATATGTTTTAAGAGTAATGAGCTTTTCTTAATTAGTATATATGTTGTTATAGTAGTATAAGTTCTACCACAAATTAGCAACAAATTAAGTGACCCAATGAGATCTTGCTACCCATATGTGACAAGCCTATGCATTTGGCATGCAGAATTAAGCAACACAAAACATATAACCTCGTTAACTCACTACAAAATTAATTTTATTTCGTAATATCTCTCTATAAATTCTTTTATCCGAACAAAACAAGTACATTATATTATGAGAGAGAGAGAGATGCTTACATGGCAAACTCTCAAATAAAAAACAAACAAATTAGCACACCTAGTTTCAACACTAAAAAAAATAATAGCGGAATCATTTCCATTATCCAGTCCCATCATTCATTTCCATCATTTCTGCTCCACAAAATGCACCAATTTGCAATTATTTGTCCAAGAATTTCTTGCTCAGCATCAGTGCAGACCAAGGTTAATCTTTTTTACTAAAAAATTGATGTAAAGAGTATCGTTAAGTATATATATTATAAATTTTATTATATGTAAATCATATTAATTGATGAGTTAATTAACTTAATTTATAAACATATCATAAAAAGATAATTCGTATTGTTGATTTAGCACCAATCAATCACATTAATTAATTATTATCTGTGTTTATAAATATTTTGTACGTGTTTATAAAAATTTATAATAAAATTATAAAATTAGTAATGTCTAACATTTTCCTAATCTAAATTACAAATCCTCAGTGCATGAATAGGTAATATAGGTGAAGATTATTCACAGTAGATTTATGGTGCGTAAAGCACCATGGTAGCGGTGCCACGTGTAGGTAAATGTGACACCAGATAAAAGAACTCATATTATATAGGCTATAGCCCAAGCAATCTACAACCACCTATAGCCCAAGCAATCTACAGCCACTTTTGTTTTGGCTTTGCTTATATAGAGTTAATCATGTTACTATGGTATTGAAGAAGCTTTGCCTAATTCCAAGGGTTAGTTTAATGGTTTCAAAAATCTCATTAGATCTTAAGTTCGGAAGCACTCATAACCAGCATTTAAGAAACCTTTCCCAAGGAGTTCTTACATGTTCACGGGCAAATGAGGGCGGCATGGCCCTTGGCATATATATATATATATATATATATATATATATATATATATATATATATGACTCTCTTGAAAAAGGATTCTAGCTACCACCACGCAATTATAAAAATTAGTTAGGTGTTCAAAGAGTTATATGGATACCGATGTTAAGGGAAAAAAAAACAAAAAATGCTTGACCTAAATATTAATTAATTCTATCTATAGAATGGATCTTGTATGCATTGGATTTCTATTTTGCTCAATCCTTGATTCAAGAATATGATATTGAGGAGCCCAACATCCACACCATTGGACAAGTATGTATATATGTAACATGTTTATAGTATAGATGTTCAGAAGCCATTTATTTCGCATGGGGATCATTTCCATTTGAAATTGATCTATTTTTTATGAAAGAGATGTTCAAAAGCCATTTATTTCGTATGAAGATTATTTCCATTTGAAATTGATCTATTTTTATGGTTAATATTAACTTTTAAAAATCCTGACACACTCCTTCCTACATCCAAATTCATACATTACTTTTATGTCAATCTATATCTGATGTATAAGTTAACACAACACACTCAATTACCCATGGCAGACTCACATGGAAGAACTGAAATTCAATAGTTTGCATATAAGGAAGGTGTGGATTTAAGCATGAGAACTGTGTCCTAGGCAAAAGCTGCTATTTTATCTAATGTAATTTTCTAAAACGCAGGGCAAAGATAAAAACGTTCAATAATGGGTATCCTAGAGGCCCAAAGAGAAAAGGAGGTCTTGCAGAAAGGTGATAAAATAACTTTGCCACGCGTCAGGCTAAGACTGATAATCTTTTAGCATAGAGAATCCAGATTGTGCACAGTTTTGATGCCACGTCCACACATAGCCATTAACCAAACTCCAAATACCTGAGGACCTCAACTTCCACAATTATAACATTTCCAACCAAATTTCAGTTTTGCCGCAAGCAGTTGCAGGTCTTAAATTTTCCTGAGACAAAAAAAGCATACCACGTTTCTATTATTAGCTGAAAAATTTTGGGCTCTTTGAATCAGAATACACTTGTCTTTTTACCTTTGAGTTTTAAAGAACATGGGAACAACCTTATTTACTAGCTGCAGCTTTTCTTGGAGATACCACCAGCAGATAATTCCTTCTAGTCATTTGCTTACTCAGTGTTCACTGGAAAATGGGATTTCTACGGCAAAAGTTTTTCCTGATACAGGAGAGAGTAAAGTGGTTGATGGAGGAATTGAGAAATGGTCTGGGTTGATGAAGAGAAGATCAGTTTTGGTTTCTGGGGTTTCTTTAATCTCTTCAACAGGTTTGGGTTCTCCAAGAGTAGGTTTGGCTGTGGTTAAACAAGGCCTTCTAGCTGGGAGGATACCTGGTCTGTCTGAACCAGATGAACAAGGTTGGATTTAAAATTGTTCTGTTCACTTCCATGTCAATTGCCCTGTTTTTTTTTTTTTTTTTTAATTGCCTAATTTCTAAATGATAGTAATGATAAATGATATCAACATTCAATTGAGGAAAGCTTCTATCGAGAGGACATAATTGCTCCTAAGTTATGTCTTATAGTCATGAAGGAAAAAAAATATTTCTTTTTGCCTTTCTCAGCTTGGAAGAGAACTGTAATGTTATTAAAATTCATATCCCCTTTTGCTTGGGAGTATCTTGACATTTTCAGTGATTAAGTTCATATATAGTAGCCTGTATTTTTCCTTTTTAGAAAAATTATCTGGAACTATTTCTTTCCAATTTAGTTTTTATGATGTAAACCAAATTACAAAAACAGCAGGAAATGATCCCTTTAACATTCTCCGTCAATATCTGTAAGCCGGAGTTACTATCTGCTACATATACTTATCAGGCAACAAAAAGGGGGGGGGGGGGGGGGGTGTGGTTGGAAGGGACAGAACTGATAGAACTAAAAGATCAATTAACATTGTAAGTTTGAATTTATTCAATCATTTTGTTGGTTTTATTTCGTGCTAAATTTACTTGTTATTCAGCATTTAAAAACCCTGTATTTAGGTAAGAATTATATAAGAATAGTGTGTGAGAGAGTGTGAAAAAAAACTCAAGATTGTGCATTCAAGAAGAGCCTCGCAACTAAATCTTGTGACTGGCAAGTCGCTAAAGATGGCACACAAGTGAAGCATATAGGGGGAGCTGAAGAGTCACACCTGCTGTTGCACTATAGGACAAAACCTCCAACTGACCAGGCAGTTAGCTTGCGACTCCTCTAGTCGCGAGCTCAAGTTGCCAGAATGCCCTGTTTAGCTGTAACTGACTCTTCGCATTCCATACACATACTACTATAAATACTCTTATACCCACGAAATGTAGAGAGCTTTCAGAAAAAATTTTGAGAGAGAAACCCTAGAGAAAAACAAAATTAACTCATCCACAAATTTTATCTTTTGATTCTCCAAATTCCTCTACTCTCACCATCTCCATTGTTACATCCTTAAGAGGTACATTAGCTAAATCCTTATCTCACCATACCCATATCTGTGAGGAGGCATTTTGGTACTTGGGAAACAGTTTGGAAGAGACCAATTAATTTTAGTTAATGTATTGAGCTATTGTGAGATCCGGTTAGTTAGAAAAGACAAAGTTCGACGTAACCTTATTGGAGCAAGAAACTTAGAGGGCCTAGATGCATTGGGTAAATTAGGCTTGGAAGGTCTTCTGCTATTCATATATCCCCATTTTATTCTCTAGTGGATTATTGACCGCTTGGAGGGCGGCGGAGAGGTTTTTCGCCGAGAACTTCAATTTCCTCTTCGATAACACATCACTGTGTTGTTTTTATATTTGCATCTCTCTTCCCTCAATATTTGTCTTTTAATTATTGTTGTGGTTGTGATTAATTTCGGTTTAGATTGTTTTACCAATTCTGCTTTAGCTTATTTTCATGTTCCGCACGTACATTGTTTGATTATAAGCTTGTGTTGGTATTTTGTGAATTGGGGGTCTAAACGTTCATTGGTGTTTTACACACTATTTGAACTTTCAATACAGTAATAAATGTCATCTCAAAGTTCTATCTAGTCTTGGACCATGTAAAAAATTTTACTTACCTCGTAGATTTTTGAAAGCTCAGATTTGTGCTAAAACACAAGAACTTATTTAGACCCAAAAATAAAAATTACGGCTAAATTGCTTTTACTCTAACTTATCTAAGTACAGAACAAGAGTAAATGAAGCATAATAACCGGATTTACTCTGGTGCATACACATGAACAATTGAAAGCTCGGATTTGAGCTAAAACCCAAGAGTTTGTTCAGACTCCCAAATAAAAATTACGGCTAGATTGCTTTTACTTTTACTTAATAAAAGTGCAGAATAAGAGAAAATGAAACGCAATCACCAGATCTACTTTAGTGCATACATGTGAATAATAAACAATAAAAGTAAAGCACAAGAGTAAGGGAAGAGAGATGCAAATACAAGATAACACCGAGACATGTTATCAAAAAGAAAACTAAAGAACTCGGCAAAAAACCTCTCTGCAATCCTTCAAGTCGAAATCAATCTACTAAAGAATAAAATTAAAGTACACAAATAATAAAAGATCTTCCAAGTCTAATCTACCTCATGTACTTGAGCTCTCCAAACTCCTGCTACCAACTGACTTCTCGGAGCCTTATTTTCTCTAACTTTCTAGATCTCACAATTTAGCCCCGATTGCATCCGCCAATGAATGACTCCCTCTAATACTTTCCAGTAGCACCAAAATCTCACTTTATATTTAGAATAAGTGTGGTAAGTGTTTGGACTAGCAACCTCTCAAAGATATAGAGATGGAGAGGTAGGAGTTGTAGAAAATCACAAGAAAATGTGTAGATGATTGTGGGTATAAAATACTCTAACTCTTAAGTGTATTTTCTAGGGTTTTTACACTAAAAAACACTCCTTACAATTTGTGGGTAACGAGGATATATATAGTGTAGGTAAAGACTTGGTAAAGCAAAACACAACTTTTTGCCAAAGAGAGAGCTTCGCCAGGTCCTTCGCAGGTTGGCTTTACCCGTGAGACAATTGCGAAAAATCCAGCCTAGCACGACTCTTCATCTTCCAATTGTGTGCTCTACACGTGGCTCTTTTCGCGAATAAGTTTCTTGCGAGATAGTCACGAGCCAGTCGCGAAATCCACTTGTTCAATTTTTGAACATTGATTCTTCACCGATTTTTCTTACTCATCCCTTACAATAAATCTCACATACATACAGGGAAAATGATTGAAGAAATTACAACCAAATTTGACACGAAATTAAAGCCAACACAACATAGTTGAAAATCACAACATTACAATCTCCCCCTTTGGTTATTCCATGATAAAACTCCTAAACAGACTCTAGACTTAAACATAAGTTTGGGAACATAAACAAAAATCTCCAATACTTTCCAAGCTCCAAAACACTCTCTACACTCAGTATAGGTGTGAGTTGTGTTTGGGTACAAATTTCCTTTCAAGATATAATAATGGGAGAGGAAAGGAGAAGAGACTATAATAATTTTTCACTAAGGATGGATAGCTCTCTCTCTAAAAGATGGGTGTGTTGTGTTACAGAAAGCCTATTTAGAGTTTTCTCTCTGAATAACTTTTTTTACTTTTGTGGGTAATGAGGGTATATATAGCATAGGTGAAGGGTAAGAAAGTCACACTTAAAATCCTCCGGGCAAAATATTTTGTGGGTACCTGGCGAGATGGTCTGTCTCATGAAGCACTCGCGAAATGAAGCCTAGCACTTGTCTCTTCAACTTCTAGCATGGGCTTGTCACATGGCCTTTTCATGGGTTGCTTTCCTTGCAAGTTTCTTGAGAGTTAGTCGCGAAATAGCATTGATTTTCCTTTTATACTCGATTCTTCACAATCGTATTACTAAACCCAACACGATAAAATCCCACAAAATACAAAGAAATAAATTAATGCAATTACAATACTTTCTGTCATGAAATAAAGCCAACATAAAACTTAGTTGTAAATCACAACTATACAATTTTGAACTACTTTATGTGGTTTCCATATGGAGCCTAAAATTGTGTATAGAATGCCTCTATAGTTTCATATGCTTGAAACTTCTAGAACCTTTCAAACTACTTGCCATTGTCTTTATTTATTTATTTTTGTTCTTTTTATAAGCATGGCCAAGTTAACTAGGAAAACACATGCTCAGACAGGTTGGAGGACATACCGCAGGCCAGATGAGAAGTCTGGAGGACATGGTGTTGGATGGAGTCCTATCATCCCCTACGCATTTTCTGTCCCTCAGGATTGGGAAGAGGTGACAATGTACAACTGAAACCTGAGTTTAACTCTTTGGACTTACATTTGAACTGCATATTCAAGTCGTTACATTTCAAAGAAATTTCCTTTTTTTTCATAGAAATAAAATGAAATATCTAATTCCATGTCTCTTTTGGAGTCCTATCACCCCCTAAGTATTTACTGTCTCAGGATTGGGAACAGGTGATAATGTACAACTGAAACCTGAGTTTTAACTTTGGACTTACGTTTGAACTGCATATTCAAGTCATTACATTTCAAAGAAATTTTCTTCTGTTTCATAGAAGCAAAATGAAATATCTAATTCCATGTCTCTCTTAACTTGGATATTCTCCGTTTCATTTTTTTTTTTCTGTTTATCTTATCTTAGTTCTCTATATTTTTCTTTATGTCTGTATAACAGGTTCCAGTATCGATAGCAGATCTAGGTGGGACAGAAATTGATTTGAGATTTGGTAGCTCTAAGGAAGGAAAACTATTTGTAATTGTTGCTCCTGTTCTCAGATTTAGTGATGGTGAGGGTCCCTAAATTTAAGCATTCTTCATTTGAAAGAATTCCCTCAGATGCATTTTTGCTACAAGAAATCTGATTAGTTGTGCATCAAATCTTCATATGAACTATTTTTTTTTATAAGAATGGTGGAACCATGTAGAGAATGCTTGTGTGTGCTTGAGGAAAGTAAATCTTCATATGAACTTAGCTCTCTAGCAACAATTTTCTTGTGTGTGTTTGTGTGCGCGTGTGCATGTGCGTTAATAAAGTTTGATATTCACATATTTGTTGTGGTTGTGTATTATATGTATAGGTCTTGGTGACAATGCTAAAATTGAACTAATTGGACCTCCGGATAAAGTGATTAATGCATTTGGACCTGAAGTGATTGGTGAAAATGTAGAAGGGAAGGTTATAAGTATGAATGTAGCAGAACACTCAGGAAGAACATACTACCAGTATGAATTAGAGCCACCTCATGCTCTTATCACTGCAACTGCCGCTGGAAATCGCCTCTACTTGTTTAATGTAACAGCAAGTGGTATGGATATTTATTTTGATATGCTTCAATATAACCAAAGGAAAAGTATTCAATAATTCTTTTTTTTTTTTTTTTTTTTTTTTTGATAAAATTCTTTTTCTTTTTGTAGGTCTTCAGTGGAAGAGGCACTACAACGATTTGAAAAGGATATCCGACTCTTTTCGCGTTGTCTAATTTAAGTCTCTCCTTAAATGAGACAGCATAAATATATTGTTTCTGTAGTGTAATTTACAACAATTAGAAGAAAAAAGAAAATACTTCAAAAATAGTTAAAAGCAAAGTGTATTGGTAGTGGAAATATTGGGTTCAACTTGATATCATACATCTTGGTGCATATCAAATAGCATAAATATATTGTTTCTATTGTGTAATTTACAACAATTACAGGGGGAAAAAAAAAATACTTCAATAATAGTTAAAAGCAAAGTGTGTTGGTGGTGGAAATTTTGGGTTCAACTTGATATCATACGTCTTTGGTGCATATTAAATTCGTAAAAAGCTTTCTTGCAGTTACCTGACATGGGTTTGAAGCATCAAAGTAGGTATAGAAGGCCATCCCTCCAGCTCTGTATATGATTAAACCTTCAAAGTTCAGCACCTTTGCAATTAAATTTTCTGATAATCATTAAACTGAAGCAGAATATCAACCACAATAGTTCCTTCTTCCAGCGATGACAGGATCCTTTTAGAAAGTAGCATGTAGTCAAGAAGTTAGAAACAAACATGGTTATGCAAAATCCAGTACAGATCTATGCTTTATCTAGCATCAACACAAAATGCGTTCTTTGTGCTGCCTGGCATAATCAAGCTGCACCCCGGTGTCTTTTGTAGCCCTTTGTTATCAATGACCATTCTCATCCTTTCAGCTTTCTCCCAGCTGTCTGAAGCAGCATAAATAAGTGACAGAAGAACGTAATGTGAATCAGTAGCAGTCACCATGTTCACATTTTGTGTGCTTTCTTTCACTATCTTTTCTGTCATATCCTTGTCCTGATGAATCCAGCAAGCTCCCAGCATAGCTGTCCAAACTGTGTCATTAGGTTTCATTGGCATTCTCTTCACCAGATCATAAGCCTCTCTAAGTCTCCCTGCTCGCCCCAAAAGGTCAACTAAGCACCCATAGTGCCTGACACTTGCTTCCAAGCCATACTTCTCCATCTTGGAGAATATTTCTATACCTTCATTCACAAGCCCTCCATGCGCGCATGCTGAGAGAACAGAAAGAAAAGTTATATCGTCAGGCCTTTTGTTTGAACTTTCCATTCTGTCAAAAAACTCAAGAGCCTCTTTGCATTGTCCATGAGTGGCAAAACCCGAGATTATAGCATTCCAACAGGTAGTGTTCGTCTCAGTTATTCTGTCAAAGACCAACCTTGCATTAATCAAATCCCCACATTTCGCATACATGTCAACCAATCCACTCAAAACAAACACATTAACCCAAATCTTCTTACGATGTATCATACAATGGATTTCTTTACCAGCATCCAGCAGCCCCAACTGAGCACAAGCAGATAAAACACTCACAATAGTGACTTCATCAGGTGCAAATCCTTCAGCTTGCATTTGGCCAAATGCTTCCATAGCTTCCATACAAAAACCATTTTGAGCATACCCAGAAATCAATGAATTCCAATTCACTAAATTCCGGACAGGAATTTGATCAAAAATAGCCTTGGCCTCATTCACATCACCCTTCTTGCAGTACCCAGAAATCATTGAAGACCATGCATAGAAATTCCGGTGTGGCATTTCCTCAAAAACTTCCCTTGCAGTCTCCATCTCCCCATTGCTGGTATACCCATCAACCATCACAGTCCAGGTAACCACATTCCTCAACTCATGAGGAACCCTGTTGAACAATTGCCTTGCAATACCAATATCTCCACCCTTTGCGAACCCATCAATCATTTCATTCCAAGTCACTGCATTTCTTATTGACATCTTTTCGAACAAAATTGATGCAGAATTCGTATCTTTATTCCTCAAGTATTCACCAATCATGGCATTCCATGTTACAACATTTCTCTCAGGCAAATAATCAAACACTTTACGTGAATCAATGATATCACCACATTTAGCATACATACCAAGCAATGAGGTCCCCACAATCACATTGCAATCCACCCGGGTCTTTATCGTCTCAGCGTGCAAAGCTTTCCCAAAACCAAGGAAAGAAAGAGAAGCACAAGCCTTGAGAATTAAAGGGACTACACCCACATAGTCAAGTCCTTTTCGCCTAATATTATTGTACACAACAAGAGCTTGTCTAAGTGATCCTTGAGAGATGTGATTCCTTATGAGGTAACTCCAATTAGTGCGAATTGGTAGAGTCTCTGGGGTACAATAATCAGAGCTTTGGTTAATTGTTTTTGGATTTTGATTTATGTATTGGGTTTGTGTTTGATGATAGTAGACTGGGCAGTTTGTAGTTTCTTTAGGATTTTGGGACAAAGTTACTCTCATTTTTTAAAGTTTCATTTATTTCCACTTCAAATCCAACTGTTTATTTAGCTTTTGGGGGGAGCTTCTTATAAGTTATAACATGCAGCTCTCTCACCTCATCATTTTTACAAACTATCGCCTCATTATAAAGCGTGTTTTGGTGGGTTTTTTGGTTACTGAATATGAGATTTGGGTTTGGTTCTTACCCTATATCAATAAAATTAATTGATGTCTTGATCTGATACTAAAGAGTAACCAGTAGGAGTAGATACCACCTCATTTTTTTGACGAACTCTCACTTCATTATCAAGTGTGTTTTTGGAGAGTTTTTTGTGGTCGAATAAAATATCTAAGTTTGATCTTATCCTATGCCAACAAAACCAGTTTTTAGAGGGTCCCACCACTAAAAAAACTGGTTTGGTGTTAGCATTTGAATTCAGTTTTCATTTTCAATATACTAAAAGTTGGATTTGAATTAAAAAAAAAAAAGGCGAAACTACAATATTGTTCCCTCAAGTTTAGCCTGTGTATGCAATTGGTCCTTCAAGTTTTTAAAATGAGCAATATTAGCCATTTTACTAACTACCATTAACAATGTTACTTATGTAGCTAACGAAATAATGATTTGGCATTTTTATTTTAATGATGGCATAATTTTAATTAAAAAATTACCAACTATAATTACATGTGAGAAACATTATCTACCAAATTAAAAAACTATCTTCTACCAATTGTAAACACCCAATCACGACTAAAAAAAAAAAAAAAACACCCATCCACGAGATAGAAGGGGAGAGAGGGAACATCAAGCCCTAGTCGCTGCAACGCTACCATACTACAATGCTTATGTGTCACCCTTTCCAACACTACCATACACCCAATGATTTAAATCATGTCTAGTGGAGAGGAGGACCATCTTGAGATCCAGATTAAGCAAGTGTCTAGTTAGGTAGGCATTCTGATGAAGTGGGAAAGTCACGTAGTGATACTTATAAAAAAATTATATAGAAAATTCTCTATCTACGACAACATGGGAAACAAGAAAAGCAAGAAAACCATTTGATCCTAGCAGGCTTTGAGGACATCTGTGGTTTTAGAGGCTGCGCTTCTGCAGCGGTTGCTTTTGGGGTTGCTGGAGATCCAATTCCAGTATCCTGGGGCTATTTATTGTACTATCACCTGCATAACTAGAAAAAACTAATCTATCATTGCAGCTGCTAGGGTTTGTTCTTCCCTCTCTCCCTCCCCTTCTCTGTCTCGAGTTTGGGTTTTTTTTTTTTTTTTTTTTTTTTAAGCCGTAGCTGGGTGCCTACAATTGGTAGAAAATATATTTTTTTAATTTGGTAAATAATGTTTCTCACTTGTAATTTTAGTTTGTAATTTTTTAATTAAAAATATGCCACACCATTAAAACAAAATGCCAAGTCATTGTTCCGTTAGTCACATAAGTAACACCATTAATGACAGTTAGTAAAAGGACTTATATTGCTCATTTTGAAAACTTGAGGGACCAATTGCGCACGCTTCAAACTTGAGGAACCAATTGCGCACACAGGATAAACTTGAGGAACCAATATTGTAGTTTCGCCAAAAAAAAAAATACAACTTTTCAACATTTTCATTGTGTATAATACAAATACAATGGCATATTCATAAATATTATGAAAGCACAAAGTTACTTCTTTTTTTGGGGTAATTATACATAACCCACTTGTGGTTTTGGTGAAAATCATTTTGCCTACTCGTGGTTTGAAAAGTATCACTTAACGCATCTGTGGTATGTTCCGTTTGTTTTCTGTAACCCACCTCTGTTAAAATCAGGGGTAAATAGGTATTTTGCTTAAATTTTATGTCTCTCTCCTCCCAAAACAAAAAATAGAGCAAAAATGCAAGAAAAATGAGATCAAAAAGTGGTATTTGTCTCTCTTTCCATTCACACCAATTTTGAACATGAAGAACATACCCAAAAAAATAAAAAGCCTAAGCCACATTGCCTCCCTCAACCCTTTGGCTAACTCCATCACAAACAAAAAATAAAAAAGAACCGATACAAATCAAAATAGACCAATAATTTCCAACTTAAGTTTTATCTGTAAAAGTCCAATGTCCCACATTGCAAGACAATCTAAAAAACACCTTCGCCCAATTAATCTCTAATTTATGTTCTTCTCTCACTTCCATTTTCTCAGAACCCAAACAATTCACAAATGAATTTTCATAATCTTTTCCTTTCTCAGCAATTAAATAAACCAAACAACACACCAAAACAACAAAACAAATTACACTCCACCTTAAGTTTCAGCTCTCAAAGTCCCAATTTCCCACATTGCAAATCAATCTAAAAACCCCATCCCCCCAAATACCCATTTTTCTCTTCTTTTATTTCCCCGATTTTCCCATTTTTCTCTTCTCGGATTGGCCACAACTGAGCTTCTTCTCGATGAGCTTCTTCTCTGTCTCTCTCAGTTCAGAAGCTTGATGGCTACGGTGATAGTAAAAGCAAGGGACGACGACGGCAGGAGTAGGAAGACGGTGACAGCAACAGCGACTTGAAGATTTTTCATTTTTGGGTTTTCGTTTCACTTGTTGTGGTCGTCGATGGTGGGCTTTGCTCGCCATGGGTTGTGGGCCGTGGGTGGTGGGCTTTGCTTGCCGGTAGTTGCTGGGTGTTTGGGTGGCTTTGGATGTTGGTTTGGTGGTTGTTTGGGTGTTGGTTGGATTGGTGGATGTTTAAGGCAATGGGTCTTTAGGTGACAGTTTTGGGTGACTTCAGATTGGCCTCCACGTCCTTCTCACACTCCTTGATAAGTATGGGTCGAGGGTCGTGCGAGTGTGTCCTCTTCACCTTCGATAATTCTGCTTCTTTCACCTTGAACTTGAGAACTGAGATATCATAGAACTGGAGATTTAGATTCAGTGAGGATTGAGACCCAAAATATGTTTGCTTTAGTTTTTTTTTTTTTTTTTTTTGGGTATTGATTTTTGGATGGATACAAATTGTGGTGGCGATGGAGGTTGGTTTTGGTTGTGGAGGAGAGGCTAGAAATTATTGGTCTATTCTGATTTGTATTGGTTCTTTTTCATTTTCTTTTTGTGATGGAGTTAGCCAAAGGGTTGAGGGAGGCAATAGGGCTTAGGCTTTTTATTTTTTTGGGTATGTTTTTCATGTTCAAAATTTGTGTGAATGGAGAGAGAGAGACAAATACCACTTTTTGATATTATTTTTTTTGTATTTTTGCTCTATTTTTTGTTTTGGGAGGAGAGAGGCATAAAATTTGATCAAGAATTCATATTTACCCTTGATTTTAACAGAAGTGTGTTACAAAAAACAAATGGAACATACTACAAGTAGGTTAAGTGATACTTTTCAAACCACGGGTAAGCTTATGTGTAATTAGCCCCCTTGTTTTTAGTGATATGATATGTGAGTGAGAAAATTTACTTTTTTTTAATAGAAAATAATGACCAAACACAAGCATGATGTATAATATACCCAAATTATGTATTTAAAAAAACTTACCAAACACTACCAAATATAAAAATAAGTGGATTTGAATATAGAATAAAGAAAATGAAAAGTGAATACACCTATTTTTGAAACTAAACCGGTCCTAAGAGTATCTCCAACAACTGCTTTAAATTTGTGTACTATTTGGAATGTGAACAGTTGTTTTTACCTTTTACCTACCTATTTTTTAAAATACACTTTTCTACAAATTCTCTCTATCATTTATTTATCTTATTTGGATATTATTTCTTTAATATTTCTTTATTCTTTTTTTTTTTAATATTTCTTTATTTGTTTTATTCATTTCCAACGGCTATATTTTTCAAATTCCGATAGCTATATTTTTAAATCTTCTAACAATAATATTTTCAAAATTTCTAGTAGTCATGTTTTCCAGCAGGCTATTTTTTTTTTTTTTTTTTTTTTTATGGTCACACACACACACACACACACACACACACGTGTGTGTGTGTGTGTGTATCACATGTGTGTCTGTGTGTGTGTATATATATATATTATGAAACCATTTTCCTTCATCTGAATCATTCTCAATTTTTCCATTTCATATTCCTCTTTGAATTTTTTTATATCCAATTCCATTTTCATTCTTGCCATTTCAAGTTTTTTATCCTTAAGTTGAATTCGCACCATCTCATGCTCATGGTCTGCAAGACGTCATTTCTTAATACAAGCCATTTTCATCTCAATATGTCTTCCATATGTGAAGTCGTACATTCTTTGCACTTTTGTTTCTTCAATCTTTCTTTTTCAGCCTTCATCCTTGGTGGTATCTCCAAGTTTATAATTAGAACCTGCAGAATATTATCATCCTCTAAACTTATTGACTCTAGATTAGAAGATGAAGGTGCCTCATATCTCCCCCTTTTTTTGGTTGCTAATTGTTAACAATAACCAACCATTTTAGTGAGTGTTATAACAAATTCCAACAGCGTTCATATCGAAATTTGGTACCCTGCAATACTTGATAAAGCTATTTTTCCACATGAAGCTAAAAAATTAACAAATAGTTTATAGTTACTATCTTGAAACAATCCGAACAAATTAGCAAATTAACACAAATTTCTTGGTAAGATGTACAGTGTCTTCAACAGCCATAAACTTGAACACCCTTTCCAAATAACAATAAGATACTAATAATTTAGTTAGTTGGCCGGATTGGAAATAAAATAGGAAACTAGCATCTCGAGTTTCTAAAACTCAAGATACTTTCAGAAATCGAGTTTTTAATGCTCGATTTTAGACGGTTTCATACGCTGACGTGGTTTAAATATATCCACGTGTATATCGAGTTTATAAAACTCGATTTATAAATCGAGTTTCATAAACTCGATTTTAGACATAGTTTTGGACTGAAACCGTGTTTCAGAAACACGGTTTTGAGCGGTTCAAACCTAACTATACTCTCCCCTCACTCGTCACTCTCACAGTCACCGTCACCCTCAGTCACTCTCACTCTCACTCTCACTCTCACTCACTCTCACACTCATGATACCGCCGCCGATCACACTGACGATCACTCTCACTCTCACTCTCTACTCGATACTCTCTAGTCCGCCGCCGATTCTAACCCGCTGCTCCCATCTTTCTCTCTCAGAGGTAAACTCTATTTTTCTTTGTGTTTCATGGGTTTGTTTTGAGTTGGGTGTAAATTGTAATGACTATGTTGTTATAATTGTGATTTTATTGGGTAATTTCATATCAATTGTGATTTTATGGGGTGGTTTCGGAGGTGAGGGTTGCTGACAAGGTGTTTGATAATTTTTATTTATATTTATCACAACTGAGCATTTGGATTGTATGAAAGCCTTTGATTTTATGGGTTTTGGGAAATTTGGTTTTCATTTGTTTCTTACTATTCCTGTTTGATGGTGTTTTCTGGGCTTTGGCTGTGGGTGCCAAGTGGTTAAGAGGAGGGTTGCTATGATTATGATTTGGTAGTGGGTTGAGCTTTAAATAGCCGTGAGAAAGGAAGAGAGAGAGAACTTGTTTTGGGTGCCATGGCACAACGTCATCAAAATATAATGAGGGTGATTTCTATTTGGCACATCAATAGATTCTGTTTAGGAGTTTGTGGCAAGGGTAACATTTAAATCAAATAGAAATTAGGACTACAGTAGTGCGCGCACAAAAACAAAAAAAAAGAAAAAAAAAATGCAAAAGGATGTCTTCCATTGTCACCTTTGTTGCTTAGAGATTCTTACTTGCAAGTTGCAATTGCCAGAGAGATACTTTAGAACATTGTCAAAATGAAGTAGTTCTCATGCAATATCTAGACATGCATGTACAGGAGATAATGCATACTGTGAATACTGTGACATCTTTGAAAAATAACAATAATGCATACATAAGCACTTTTTCTGAAAACAGCTGATAAAAATAAAATAAGTTTTCCGTCAAAGTAGTCTGCCTTCTCAGCTTTTGAAGTAAACATTGTTGGATATTTTTGCCAAGTGATCATGCACCTCATGTATGTTCCTATTGCATATTGGTTCATTTTAGTTACTTTGAAGAATAATGCATGTTAACAGATTCCCCTTATGAGTAATATGTTGTTCATTAATGGTGGAAATTGTCTACCTAAATTTTGAGCAAGGACCCCCCCAGCATTCATTTTCTTATGCACACAAGGTGTACACATATACTCCAAAAAATTAAAAACAAAAGTTGAAGCTTTCATGACCAAAGGATATTTAAAAGTTAAGTAGTTTAATTAGATTCACTGGCTCAAATCTAAAAGCTCCTTGAGCTAAACAGTTTTGAGACTGTGTGATGAAGAGACTAATTTTCAGCAAAGCTCTAATCATTAACACTGAAGTTTAGAAACTATGATAAGCCATCTAGCTTTTACTAGATAACAAGCTGGAGAAGACTTTCAGCAATATAGGGATTTTTTTTTCCTTAAGCAATAGTACTGGGTCAAACAAAAAGGTATAATTTTAGGAAAAACAAATTCTGAATTTGTTAAACATATATCGTGGGTACTCCTGTAAATTCCAATAATCAATTTAGTTAGTGTAAATTCGAATAAGCCAAGTTTTGTTTCTTTTTTTATTTATTTTTCAGTCTATGACTGAGTTATTTGCCCCCACACTATTAATGCAAAATTTTGTTGCACTATTTGCAGTATGGAGCCAGAGATTGTGCGCCCTGGTCCAGAAGATCCTTCATTGTTGACGCGACAACCGCATCATCGATCCGAGGACATTTGGAATGGCGAGGTGAAATATCTAGTTCTAACAACCGATTTAATTTTTTGTTGTCTTTGACTTTTACCAACTTCTTTCAAAGTTGTATATCTAGTTCTAACAACTGCTATAATTTTTATCCATGTTGCAGGACCCAGGCCCACTTACGTGCCGTGGTTGCGCTAAGGAGATAGCAAACATAACGATGCAAGATAATTGAGTGATTGACATTATCAAGTTGGTGGGGCTAGAAGGATTGTTTAGGGCCCCTTCTAGAGAGATAGATCACTGTCTAATATCGGCCCTAGTTGAGCGATGGCGGCCGGAGACACATACCTTCCACCTTCCACATGGGGAGATGTCAATCACTCTAGAAGATGTGGAGATCATTTTGGGACTTCCTATAGACGGTGAGGTCTTGGTTGGGCCGACTGCTGCAGAGGATAGGGATTGGAAGCGACTGTGCGGGGAGTTGCTTGGTTTTGAAGTTCCGCAGGCTGACAACAAAACTTTGGTGGGACAACGAATTCTCATCAGCCGCCTTATTCAGCGCATTGAAGTCTGAATTAGCACAACTCGAGTCTTAGAAGACTGAACTGGACTAAAGTAGACCAAATTATTTTTAAAAGTCTAAACTGGACCAAAGTAGACCAAATTATATTTAAAAGTCTGAACTGGACCAAAGCAGACCAAAGTAGACTGAATTAGCACAACTCGAGTCTTAGAAACTCGACTTCTAATAGGCTAGTTCCACAAAAATGCTCTGTTTCAGGCAGAGAGTTACTATCTATTACAGCGTTTTCTATGGCTGCGTTTTCCATTAGAACTCGAGTTTATAAAACTCGAGTTTTGCTTTCTGTAAAACTCGAGTTTCATAGACTTGAGTCCAAAAGGAGGAACTCGAGTCTCAGCAACATAGTCGTCATCGTCATCATCATCATCATCATCACCGTCACCATCAGCATGAACATTATCACCTTCTGCATGTGTAAAATACCCATATTGAGCATCCGGAACCGTAACCTGTAAGCTTGTGGTTGTTTGTTGGACATCCTCTTGCCAGACTGCACGCGGCTCCAACTGTATGTACAACTCAAGGTTAATTGCTTCATCAATTCTCTCCAACTTGTCAAACATGATCTTTACATGTCTGTCTGTTTCTATCGCCATATACTTGTAATTAATTCGGTGCTTCAGGACTTCATTTAGCATACGATAAGTAATTTGTATGTTGTGCACAGCAGGATTCACATGCAACTCTTCCATGACTAACATCTTCAATTCGTTAAGGGTCTTCAACCTACGATCAATTTGGGTATAATAGGCCTTTATATCCGGCCCTTCAAATGGCAATCCCTTGTTCGTATTGGCATTCTTAAGCGGACCACAGTGATATAGGATTATATCAATTTCAAGCATTGTGAATTTGTTCAAGTTAATTTACTATATTAGTTAAATCACATAGTCGTAAAGTGGGGGAAAAAAAGTAATGTCATCTTAAGACTGAACATATTCAAGCCAGATTATAGAGTGCCCCATTACTCATTAATATCTAAAGGCCAAGATGTAAACCTTCTAATCCTAGTGGTTGGAGAGATAGAATTATCTATTACTCCATTGTATGGTGATCTATAATGCCTAAAAGGGTTCTAAAAGAACTAGGTGGGTAGAGGAGCATGATTACATACCCATTCATTACATACCCATTTCATACATTCCTTCACTACCCATTTCATACCCAAAACAATGATGAATAAAGTCAAAAAAACTTGTAAGATCATGATAAAAATAAAAGCCTACAAATGATGAATAAAATTTTGATAACAAAAACCATGCAAATAAATAATCAAAAAATTCACACTAACAAAACAAAGTTCTATAATTCACAATATTGGCAAATTAACTAAGTAATGTTAACTATCTACAAAAAAAAATAGTCAAACTCTTTAACCCACACCCATAGACAACTAATACCCAACTACAATCACAATCAAATTATGCAAACCCTTACCTAAGATATGAATTTCTTGAGAGGGAAGAGCAGTGACAGAGGCAGTGTGTTGAGTGAGAAAGGCAATGTGGTGTGAGAGCTATGGGTGAGTGAGAGAGGCAATGTAGTGTGAGAGTTATGGGTGAGTGAGAGTTAGTGAGGGTGAGAATTAGTGAGGCTGAGAAGGATGCTCTGTTTTTGGTGAGATTTGGGTGAGAATGGCTGAGTTAGTCATGTTGTGCGTATTTTACATAGTTTTACCCAGTGGAAAAGACTCGAGTTCCCCTGGTACTTCGTTTTAAATTTTTAATTGCTTTTCCTTCAAAAAATCGAGTCTTTAAGACTCTATGTGTATATTCTAGAATCTCGAGTCTCTAAGACTCGAGATTCAGGTGGCTTAACTTCTCCACGTAAGCGAGCAAAGAGCAGCCTCAAAGCGAGTCTTTTAGACTCGATTTTTGATTGAATCTCGAGTCTATAAGACTCGAGATGCTAGTTTTCCTAATAATTTCAAACCTTGCCTTACTTACTATATAATTACTCTTCAGGCTGCTATTCTACACATTACACCACCCCCCCCCCCCCCCCCCCCCCCCCCCCCCCCCCCCCCCCCCCCATAAACTTCCATATAATAGCATAAACGCCCTTCCCAAAGTTTTTGAACTTTTCCCTCCATGAAGCAGCTAGAGCAACTGTCTTTTGAATGACCCATAAGCCTAAAAGGGCGGCTAAGAATGCTGAAACTCTTGCAGAACTGTAAAACTATCAGGGAATTGAAGCAAACCTATCTTCAAATTCTCATGCATGGCCTCCATGAAAGCGATTTTGTGTTGCCTAAGCTAGTCACTCTTGCCTCCGAACTTGTTTCCCCTGATTACGCGGTTCGCATTTTTCGAAATTCTCAGTATCCCAATGTAATTTCTTACAATACTATGATTAAATGCTTTGTTGGAAAGACCCATCAAGGTGCATTGCGTGTTTATGATCAAATGAAGGCCTTGGCGATTTTGCCGAATAGTTTTACCTTCACTTTTCTTCTGAGGTGTTTTGAATCGTTTGAAGATCTAGGAGATGGAAGAGTGATTCATGGTGATATTGTGAAGCTAGGATTTGGTTCAAGTGTTTTTGTTCAGAATACCCTTTTGGATTTCTATGCTAAATGCAGTGGGAATTTGGATTCTGCGTGTCAGGTGTTTGAGGAAATGCCTGAAAGAGACGTGGTGTCATGGAATTCAATGATTTCTGGGTACTTAGCGCATGGAGAGGTTGAATTTGCAATTGGGTTGTTTGATTTGATGCCTGAGAGGAGTATGGTTTCGTGGAATTCTGTAGTTTCGGGGCTTTCTAAAGCCGGAAATATGGAATTGGCTCGCTCTGTCTTTGAGAGGATGCCAGAGAGAAATGAGGTTTCTTGGAATTCTATGATTTCTGGCTATGTAAGGTTGGGTGATATCAAGTCTGCACAGTGTATTTTTGATCAGATGCCAAAGAGAACTGTAGTTTCTTGGACAGCTATGATTTCTGGGTACACTATGATCGGTGATCTTGAATCTGCAAGGAACGTTTTTGATCAGATGCCATTTAAGAATGTTGTCTCTTGGAATGCTATGATTGCTGGTTATGTTCATAACCATGAGTTTGATCGAGCTCTTTATGCGTTTCATCAGATGTTAATAGATGGCAAGTGCAGGCCTGATCAGACAACTTTGCTTAGTGTACTTTCTGCGTGTTCTCACATGGGGTCGCTTGAACATGGGAAATGGATTGATTCTTATACCAAGAGAAACAATTTCAACTTGTCTATTCCTTTAGCCAATGCTTTGATAGACATGTTTGCAAAATGTGGAGATATAGAAAATGCAAAAGCAGTTTTTGATAAGATGGCTAAAACATGTGTAATTACATGGACTACAATGATTTTGGGTCTAGCTGTTAATGGTCAGTGCAAAGAAGCACTAGCTCTCTTCGATAAGATGCATGTAGAAGGTATTAAGCCAGATGATGTCATTTTTATTGCTGTTCTGTCTGCTTGCACTCATGGAGGGTTGGTGGAAGAAGGTGAAAGGGTATTTGACCTGATGGTGCACAAGTTTGGTATTGTACCCCGAATTGAGCATTATGGTTGCATGGTTGATCTTCTGGGTCGAGCAGGGAAGTTGGAAGAAGCAGTACAATTTATCAAAGGCATGCATTTAGAGCCAAATGCTGTCATTTGGGCCACTCTACTAGGTTCATGTAAGATTCATGGAAACGGGGATATGTTAGAGTCTGTAACCAGGAAAATTATGGAGCTGGAGCCTTCAAATCCTAACTATTTGACACTGATTTCAAATTTGAGTGCATCAATTGGACAGTGGAGAGATGCTTTAATATCTCGGGTAGCAATGAGACAGCGAGGCATGGAAAAAGTTCCTGGTTGTAGCTTAAT
Source organism: Castanopsis chinensis (assembly GCA_032878915.1). NCBI lineage: Eukaryota > Viridiplantae > Streptophyta > Magnoliopsida > Fagales > Fagaceae > Castanopsis > Castanopsis chinensis. The sequence goes on from JAVQMG010000132.1 coordinate 25,856,450, forward strand.
CCAAGTAGGAGATAAGGTCCATGAATTTCTTGCCAGAGATACAAGTCATGAGGAAAGAAAGGAAATCTATTGGGCTTTATCATGTTTAAATGGACACTTGAAAGCAGTATGTGATGGATCATGAAAAACTCCCATGGTTCATTGCCCTAATAACATGCGCCTCCTGAGATGCTATGAGGAAGTTGAGTATTTAAATTACACAACATATCTTGGGAAAAATTCATTATTTCTTTATTCTGTTCCTGGAGCAAAGTTTATTCAAAACGCAGGGTCCTAATTACTTCCAAGAAAAACCTCTCTTTTATGACACAAAATGAGAAGGTACGAGAGGTTTTAGGTACATGAAATTTTGGAAGTTGAATTGAAAAACCCAGATTAAATGTCACCCAACTTGTAGAATCAGGCAAGAGAGAACTGTGGGCAGGCATGAACTTGCAAAATCGAGGTTATGGTGGCATGGTGAAGAACTATGACGAGGGGAAGAATAAGTGTTAAGCCTAACCCTTATATCATCTAAGAGATGGGATGATTTGTTACAGTGGTGGCTTCCTTCTGGCCCCTCATTGAAAATGGATAACAAACCAGAGTTGGAGTTCATCGTCTAGCATGAGATACATCAAAGCATTGGGCCATCCTAGTAAAATTCAAACATTTCCTGGTTTTGAAGGTGAGAAATTCAACCCGTAGAGTTGATACTACAAAAGGAAACAATCATTAACAATTTGGATGTCACTGTAATTGGTGATGAAGGTATAAAGGAGAGTTAATGGCTGGCTGCCCTAACGCTTGTAGCTTGCAAGGGGCTTCTTTCCTGCCTGAAGATAACTGCAGTGAGTTAATGTGTAATTTTTGCAACTAAACATGTTAGTTTCAATAAACCGACACAAACTTCTTATCATTGATCCACACTATACACTAAATAATGTTTTAATTTAATTTATTTAAATAGCTTTCTTATCTTCCCCTCCTTCTCTTCCAAAGAAGAAAACATGAAGGAAGCTTTCTCAAATAGTAATAGTTTATAGATTACTTGTGCAAACTCTTACTAAGGGTCCGTTGGTTGGAGGGGTGGAAAAGTGGGAGGATAGAAAATAGTAAAAGGATGGAAAATTAGGAGGATAGAAAAGATTTTAATTTTCCTCCTTTTTGTTTGGTTGGGAGTGGAAAAATGAAGGGATGAAAAAAGTGAATTTGTATAAATTTACGTGTATTCCCTTATTAAAAAATGATGCCCAATTAAAACAAAAAAAGTGATAAATACTCAGAACAAGATAGCAACACTCACTGGGTTGCATTTGTATTTGGGATTTAGGAGCACATTAAATGCCTCTACTTAACTATGAGGGAATAAATACTCAGAACCAACACAAATTATCCGTTAACCATTCCTTTTGTCGTAATTCTCTGCTGGCATTCAAACAGAGTAAAGCTTAAGATGTGTAGCACAGCAGCACATCGAAAACTCTAAAAAAAACTATATCTAAACCAACAACAAATTATGAAACACTTCAACATAGTGGCTGTTCAAAAACACATTTCATAGCAACCTCAAGACTTCAATGCTCCTTGACACAAACACAAACCACCAGAAATTTCCTATTACCAAAAAACAAAATTCGAGAGAGAAGAACTGACCGTGATGGAGTGATGAGGCGTGGCTACGTGCTGAGGCACTGAGGCGTGAGGGCGTGGCTGCTTGCTGAGGCACTGAGGTGTGAGGGAATGTGGTTGAGGCGTGAGGGCGTGATGACTGATGAGGCATGGCTGAGGAGTGACCGAGTGAGGCGTGGCTAACTGTGTGATGATTGAGGCAGTGAGGCGTGATGAGGGGAACTGACTGAGGCAGTGAGGTGTGAGGGAAGGGAATAAGATGAGAGGCAGCTGGGGCTGGGTTGACTTAGTGAGTTAGGAGTTAGGGTTTGCAAATTACATGATATATATATATATATATATATAGGGGTTTTAAGTAATATCACATAACCGGGTTTTTTCTGGGTCGAGTTCTGGGTTTTTTTGATAAAACCTGAACCCGACCTGCACCCGCTTCGGATTTTTTTTTTTAAAACCCATACTCTACCCTATTCTTTATCAAGCTGGGTAAAATCCGGCCCATTAGGGTTGGGCCGGGCCAGGTATCCGCAGATTGGATCTAAATTGCCCTCCCTATGGACAAGCCTGCCCAGAAAATCAAAAGAAAAATAAGAAGAAGAAGAATAAGAAAAGGCAGGCAATGCCTACCCAATAAATCAAAAGAAAAAAGGAAAAAAAAAAGAAAGAAAGAAAGAAAAGAAGAAAAGGCAAGCAACATCAAAAAAAGAAAAAAGAAAAAAGAAAAAAGAAAAAAAGGCATGGATGAATTTATTGCACATGGGAATTTTTGTCAAAAAATGATGCACAATTTCTCTCTTTAGTTTTCTCTCCATTTTGGAGAGAACTTTTTTGAGGACCTGGGGAGAAAACACTTGGGCCTTACCATTTATTTTCCTTCCTCCCCACCCAACCAAACACACTCAAAAAAGTTTTCATTCCCATTTTCATTTCAAAGTTTTGCATCCACCCTATTTCACCTCCAAACAAACACACTCTAAGTTTTTTTTTTTTGGGGGGGGGGGGGGGAGGGGGGGTGTTGTCTAACATGTTTCAACCATAAATTTGCTAGTCAACATCCTAAGTCTAGATTAATTTGTATTGTCCACCTCATCTTCCAAATCTACTGATAAAATCAATAAATTGGTCAATCGATTGGAGTGGGTATTGCAAACTAATGACAACTAGGATGTTGATTTTAGAGATATAACTATTCAACTATTACATTAATTTTGAAACTAATTTTAGATCGTAGGATGGGCATTGATAAAACGCGATTTCGCCACGTCAATATGATCCTCATCAGTATGATAGACGACCTTTAGATCCTAAATGAGAGAAAACACTAATTAGATAATGACACCAATTTGGGGCCTGCCAAGGACCCTCCGATGCTTAAGTTAACTTAAACTCTTTTGTAATATGTAGATTAATTTGTGTGTGTATTCAATATCAATCACTTACTTGTCTCTCCTGACTTTATATAGCCTTTGTGTGAGTAAATATCCAGTTTGTTGGCTTCTTCAATAATGACTGCTTAATCCCAGCCTTTTAACATTTGTAATGGCCATTAAATGCACATAATTGGATGGCAGTAACAACGGTAAACAAGAGAAATGCCCAGCAGTAGATGTCTAGAAAATTGATAAATGTATTTGCATAGTAAAAATTATGCGTTTCCTCCATAGTCGATTAATATAAAAGTGGGCCCATTATAACAAGTACATAAGAGGAAAAATTGTCCAGCAGTAAATATGACAGAACTCTATCAGTAACGTTTGATTAGCCAAAATAAATGTGTTTACATGATAAAATATCATATAGTTTCTTCATTATTATCAAGTTAACAAGAGGGAACACTTCCATCGTATCTAAGACATTATGGCTTTCATCATAATAACAATAAATATGCTTCATAATTACAAGTAAGAGAGGAAAAAATAGGATGGAACGAAGAGAGTGCAAGAGATTCCAGCTCAGTGCAATAGATGTTGAACTAAGATTCTTATGAAATATATATGTGGGGTATGAATGGGGCAATAAAGGCTGCTTAGAGTGAGTTGGTATTTAAGCTTGTGGTGGTACGATGGAGTTAATATTAAAGCTAAGTTTTTAATGAGTAAAGGGTTGTTTATGACTGATTAGGAAGCATTTATGAACTTAGAATATGCAAAAAAGGAAAAGGAATATCTGAGGCTAAGTGAGTGTGGGCTAAGGGGAATGATTTATGAGCTTGGGGAGAGGTTAACCATAAGCAAAGTGACAAGAAAATCAAAAATTTTAGAGGAGTTGGTGTGTGTTTTGTGGGCTGGTGTGCTTACCCTTTTATAGTGATGTTTAGGGAGGTATTAACTAACAAAAGTCCAAAAATGTAGGACTGATCATGAGCAAAATAGCAGACTTAATTATCCTAGGATTTGGCCATAAATGGGAGACTTGCTTTTGGGATTGCTTTGCTTCTTTGGGTAATATGACACATGGTGAGTATTTGGGATAATCTTACAATAAATGTCAAGATTTCTAAAGTTGAGTTTAACCAATAGAATTAAGGTAGGTATCAAGGAGGAATCCTAGTGCTGCAACTGAGATTTGGACCCTAGGAAGTAGGGTCCACTTTAGAGGGTTTTGCTGAAGACTCCTTTATGCCTTCCAAACCATATGTTCCCAAATTTTCCCTTTAAGATTCATAGGCTTGGTTCATGAATCAATTACATACATTTTTAGTAATCAAATAAATTATTTAGTTGAGGATTTCATAAGCATTGATGTCTTGGTTATGGTTTTCTTAAGTTGTGACCAAAACTTGGAGAGGAATGGTATTTATTACCTATTAGTTTTTAGGTGTCAACTCAGCCTTTAGTGTTGTTCAGATCATGATTGGCAGTGGTAGAGAGGCTGCTAGGACAGGTGGCCAGCTCCTAATCTGGTTTGGGAGGTTAGTTGCTTCTTGAGGTGACCTCCAGGGGAAGACAGAATTGAATAAAGCTCTCCAGCTGGGTTAGTTTGCACACATGGGCTGTTTTGGCTGAAACTTCATGTTAGGATGGCCATGAGGGCTGAGTACTTTAGTGGGCCTTTGACTTGATGGTTCTCTCCACTTGGGGCCTAGTTTTTTGCTTTCTCATTATAAGCCCTATAAAATGGACAAAGCTACCATATATTGCTATGTATTTTTATTCCACATGGGCTTTAGTTGTTAGTAAAAATAAAATGTATTTATGAGCTTTAATAAATATTTATGATAGGCTTTGGGTATTAATTTCCATGGGTTTTAAATAACAATTTGTACAGTTTCTCATAATTTTTGCCATGAATTATTTTATAAATGATATTTTCTTTGGGGCTTTTATAAAATGACCTCCAATATTTCTTGAGAATAATATTTATTATGGGTTTTAAATAGAGGCAATATCCATGTGTTTAAAGTATGGTAACAACCACTATAATGGAATAATATGATATTCTCATGATGAGTTTTTCTATAGATAATCATAATGGGTTTGTAGGATGAATAATCATCATAAGTTTTGGAAATAAATATTACGAATGTTATGATATAAGATAAATAATGACCATGAGTTTATAATATGATATGAAATAAATGTCATGGGTCTAAGATAAATAATCATAATTTCCCATAAGCTTTTATAAGATGATTGCCATGGGTTTTGAAAATAGATAATTGCCATAGATTTCATGGGCTTGTAATATTATAGTAATAGGTTTAAGAACTTAAAGGATTGTTCATTATTGAACTTTTAAGTAAAATACCTATGATATAGTATTTTGCCAAATATTAATAATATTGGACTTTTGATAAAATAGTATCAAGTAGTTAGCTTGGACTTTTAATATTACCAATATGAATTGGACTTTTGATATTGCAAATGAGAATTAAGCTTTTGATGATGTTGCCAATAAGAATTGGGTTTTTGATGTTGCCAATATGTTTTGGGCTTTTGATATTGTCAATGTGAATTGGGTTTTTGATAAATAAATTACCATTAGTTTAAACTATGACCTTTGATTATGGATTTGAATTTCATTGATAAAATTGCCATGGGCTTTGATTATGGATTTGAATTCCATTAATAAAATTGTTTTGCTATAGACTTAAATCATGGACTTTTCAAATATTGGCAAGTATAAGTATTCTTGGGCTTTAAATAGAATGAGACGTGTGTATTAGGCTCATAGGTCCGGTTTTAGGTTTAACTAAATAATAATAATAAAATTGGATAAGATATAAGTTTTTTGGACTTTTTGTGATAGTTTATATCATGACTCAATTTAGATAATGATATATGAAATATTTGTGGTTAAAATAATAATATGGTAAAAAATATTTGGACCCTAACAAATGATTTGTAACATGAACGAGCACTTTATCGCTATCTATCAAATGCTTTGTGCATTTATCTTCTCAAGAGTTATGATTGAGCTAGAGGATTAAATGACTCATTTAATAGCCATTTAACCTCCCCATTTAATGTCTTGTAACGGCTACCTAACGGTTAACTTGAGGTGGTTGTAACAGCTGTGAGTTGGTGACTGAAAATGTTGTACATCCGTTACACATGTCATTTAAGTGAGGAATTTATATCTGGGTATTAATGTGCGCTTACGATCGTCCTCAGTAATGATAGTCGTCCTTAGTAATGACGGTCACTTTATGGACAACCATTTTACACTACTCCTCGGGCATTACAAAGTAATCTTGTTCAGTAAAGTTGAAACTTAATTTTAACACTCACAAGAGCTGTGACTTTACAAATGGCAATAAAAACTATTATGGCCTGGACGACTAATTAAAACCTAAAAGAATCCTACGCAACAGGTGGAACTCAACCTACTAGTTAGTGCTAATTCTGGCTGAAGAACCATAAGCCCACTTTGAATGTACTTACACATTCTAAAGGCTAAAAGCCACCTGAAGTCACATCCTGTTTCCAGAAATCATTACCTCTGTTCTCTTAAGGATATTACAACCTTCCCAGTTGTGAATTCTGCATCTCTCTTCCCCTCCCCCCCCCCCATCTTCAGTCCCCCTCCCTTCCCCCCCCCCCCCCCCCCCCCCCCCCCCTCTTTTCAGTTTTAACATAAAAAAAAAGTACTCATCCATTTAAAAACGGTTTATTGATTACCGATCACAATTACAAAGCTGCCATGACTGTGCTTCAGATTCTAACTAAAAAACAGGAATAGTGAGATGCTTTTCTAACTTTAAATATTGGGTGCCCGTTTCCATTTTGATGCTTTTAAATTATAATTTCTAATTCATTCTAACCTTATTCATTGTTAGTGTTGAAACCAAAATAGTAGTCATATGACACCACTGTTCAACCAGAATTCCTTTTTTTCTTAGAAATAATAATCTAGGTTCTTGACAGACCAACAATGCTTGTCCATATATTATGTTCTGAATCAGGTTTTTGCTGTAAAGTGTGAAAAGACAAAAAAATTCAATAGGCGTTATTAGAAGGGCACATGGAAAAAATTAACAGTTCTTGGAATCTTATGGTGGGATATAATGAAAAGTTTGTCATGTTCTGGCCTAGATGTGAATGATCAGTAGCTCCTCTGCATACTGTAACTGATGCTAAAAGATACTAAATATTATCCTTGAACAGAACATAATGATGCACTTGTAGAGGAAGTTTTACTTTTAAGGCAACAGTACATAATGTTTTTGAGTGCAGAAATATGATATTAGATGTACAGCCACACATGCCGAAATTGTGGACAAAAGGAAGAACATGCGCAAACAGATTGAGTTTGTTCAATGTCTTTCTGATGTCATTTTCTTTAGTAACTAGAGGGTAACATACCAGCTCAGACCAAAGGGGTATATAAAAACTGTGGGTAGTATGTATTTCTTTGCATGGAAACCAATTTTTGCTGAAAATTAGGATTTGTTGCACCTACTAAAAATACTCCGTTCCTGGAATAAAGCAAAATTGTAATCACCTTGTCTAATTTTTCTTTGCAAGTTATTAATAATTATCCAAGGCATTTGTCGTTTCAATCCTCCTTTTTCTTTGCAAGTTCAAAGCAATCAACCAAAGTATCAAACCAAGGGCATCATTGTGAAAATGCTGTATATTGTGACAACAAATTGACAGCATGAATCATAGAGTATGAAGATTAACATAGACAAAATGCTTTAGAAGTCTGCTTAGTTTGGCTATGATAAAGACCATAGAGAGAGAGAGATAGAGAGAAAGAGATGGTTACTTGTATATGTTGTGATGCGCTGCTGATTACTTGTATTTGATGCTCATAGTTTTGATGCCCATAAAGCAATATGTTTAACAAAACTATGTTACGGAATTTAATGAAAACATGACTTCGGAAAGGATTCCATATATGATGTAACAGCTTTTTTTCACCTTCCATTCTTTTTTATTATTATGGTCATTTTCATATGCAAGACAAAAGGTGCCAGACAGAAGGAGGGTCTAACAATGTGAACCTCCAAAACTATGAACATGGCAAAAGAAAAGCTAGTTTTGGTGAGGGTGGTGAACATTCCTAAAGAGATTGGTTTCATGGATAAAATCACTTTTGATGATAATGCAAGTGCCAAAAAGGTTGCAAAAGTTTTTGCTGGCAAAGGTTGGCAATCTTGTCTCAAAGTTCTTAAACTTGTAAATTATATTTTATTGTTAATATTTAATAAAAGTAATACAAACATTCTCTTGGAATTGAGATCTTTCAGGGCTCAATAATTTAAATACAGCAAATTCAGTCTTCTCTTCCTTTTTTCCCCCTGATTACTCTGTATTCACGTGAGCATAATGTGAGTCTGCAGATTTTTGGTGTCGTGATCGTATTGATAAAAAGCTTAGACCGGAAAATGTTGACAAAATCCACAAAAAAAAGATTAAGGTCAAACTTGAGTACAAGTAAAGAAATGCTTGCTGTACTTCATAAATTTTGATTGTCTAAGTTTTATAATAATCAACAGTATGCATCATATTTACAGTAAAGAAACATCACAAATATCAATATTGAAACAATAAAATTATTAATACAAATAAATAAATAAATATAACCTTAAGAAATATGTCACAAGCCTAGCATGTAAGAACAAATTTTGTTTTCATAAAAGCACCAACCTTGAGTCTGCTTAATTTTGCTCAATTCAGCGCACCAATGCAAAGACCATCAAGAATCTTAAAACAATTCATTGCATATGTAGGGATATCAAGGGCAATCGCTTTGATCAACACTTATCATCCGGCATGGAAAGCCAACCCAAGGCGTCATGTTGGATTGGGTTTGGTTGGCATTGGTGGGTTGAATGCACAACCCTAGAGTGAGATTTTTCAATGAAAATTTGTATTTGAGATAATTAATTTTCAATGATTTATTTATTTTAAAAAATAATTTAATAAATAAATATAAATGTACCTATATAAGGTGAGATTTTAAAAATAAAACTGTTAAATATTAGCATTGATACACTATGTTGAATATGCTAGTATAGATGCGGAAGCGAAAGCATAAAGTGTAGAACACAATAACATACGAGGATTACGTGGTTCAGTCTAACGGCCTACATCCACGGAGGAAACCCTAAAGGGCTACATCAATAATATATTAGAGTGTAGTACAAATCCTGTATTACAATGAGCCATAACATGTTAGACTAATAGAACTTGGCTTGCACACAAAGTAGAATTAGACTTGGGCTTATACTAATGGGCTAATATATTTCTAACACTCCCTCTCAAATTTAAGGTGGAAGCTTGATGAAACCTTGAGATTTGATAAGGTTAAGAAGATTTCTTGAATGAAGTTTGGCTCTGTGACGGTGATTTGAGGAAGGCAATGGTCTTGCAGTGTTAATGCGACTTCTATCGGTGACATGACTATACCGGAGAGATTTGTCGGCAGCAGTGGAAAACCAAAGAAGATGAACGCAGCGAAGAAACACCGAGAAAGACAAAGATTTTCAATAATGACAAAAAAACCATTAAGAATGGCTCTGATACCATGTTAAATATTAGCATTGATTGCTCTCAATACACCGTAAGGACAAAAAAACCATGGCCATAAGAAGGTGGCTCTGATACCATGTTAAATATTAGCATTGATACACTATGTTGAATATGCTAGTATAGATGCGGAAGCGAAAGCATAAAGTGTAGAACACAATAACATACGAGGATTATTTATCTAACGGCCTTTAAAGGGCTACATCAAATAGATGTAGTACAAATAAATAAATATAAATGTACCTATATAAGGTGAGATTTTAAAAATAAAACATTTTAACATTTTGCATTATTTATCCAAATGATTAAAATCTTTAATTTTATTTGGAATTGGTATAACATTGCATATACAGGGGTGAAAGTAGAAGATCTGTCTCTTTGTTCTGTTTTTTGTTTTTTTATGTGAATATTGTGAATTTTATTCAAAATGAAAAGCAACAAGTATATCATGGAGAAGAACTTTCTCTTGAATACCAACAACTTTAGCAAACGGAAAGCCAGCTTCAATAAAATTTAAAAAAAGAAAAAGAAAAAAGAAAATCAAACTCTATATCATTAGTGTAATGTATTTTCATATAAATTTTCCACAAGGTACTAAATAAGTCAAAATACACGAAAATCTACCAGAATCTGTTGAATGATACCCTATTAATCTTGATGGAACGTCGTTATATCATAATTTATATAAAGATAGAAACATGCAAATCGGGAAATTTAAATCGAAGTTTGCCTTGTCCATTTTGTCGACCTCCCCTCTGATTCAAAGCGAAGTGACAACTACAAATCTTATCAGTTGTCATTTAAGAACATCATTTTCCCTCAAATGTTCTATGTATCCAAAAAAAAAAAATAATAAATAAATAGAGAACAAGAAAAAATAAACAATTCTAATTAGCTACCTTGTTTCAATCTTTAACGCAGAGTTACCTGGGTCATAGGGCACTCAAAAAATGGACCAGATTCTCATTCTAGTCACCACTGATAAAAGAATTGAGGGCAAAGAGAAGCAAATCATTTATGATATGTGAAGTTGCGTCCACATATTTGATTAATCCAACTAAATTTACGTACAATTTGGTTTTGACAGTGAATGTGGAATTATAAATGCAAAGATATCCACAACGCAATGTGGTGCAGTTTCAGCCAGTGATCATCTAGACAAGAAGAGTCCTCCCAAAAAGGCAACGTGGTATTGGGGGGAAACCTTCAGTACCTGCGCGCCTTCAATTATTCTTTGATTTTGATGGCTCCTAACATGAGTCGGTATTGATGATAAAATGGTCCACATGAAATGACTTGCTTTATGTTAAAATTGTCTGACATTATTCAAAATAGATAAATATAATCGTCATAAAAAATGTAATATAAATGCATACTGTAATTTACTTTTCATATCTAGGTTTATTTCCTCAATTACTTGCTCTCGACAAATTTTCATATTTTGAAGTCGGTTCATGATTTATTTATTTCCAATAGTTTTAAAACTTATTTTTATTTATGTATGTAACTCAACAATCATTCATTCGTTGATCTTTAATTTGATTGTGTTGTTGATTTTTGACACTATTTATCACTGAAAAAACCCAGATTTTATAGCCAATGCCCAATGTTTAAAATTATGAAAGATTCAAGAGATTTAAGTAAAAAGATTAATGGAATAAATGATGGAGAATTAAGGATTTAGTCTCATGAGAAAATAAGATATATAATTTTTTAATATATGTGTGTGTGTGTGTGTGTATGTGTTTCTCAAAAAAAAAAAATATTGACCAGTTACCGGGAGTAGGATTGCCGCGAAAATTTTAAACTAAGTTTGGTAAATGATTTTGATTTGATCCAAAAAAGCTATAGCAATATGAGAAAATTGAATTTCAATTGTTATAAAAGATCAAGTGTTGTGTGTCTCAATTAGAAGAAAAAAAATTGTCGCGGGTCAAATTTTATATTATCTCTTTATTTATAATAATATTCTATCTACTTATCTCAATGTTGGGCATTAAAGTTATATCATTTGTGTTGTTAATGAAATTGTGGGTCTTAAGAGAACAAAATTTCTCTCCAAACTAGTTTAGAGAGAACCTTTTGAACTCCTTCTATATCTTTTTATTCGATGTAAATTTTAAAAATTTAACCATTAGATTATACGTTCTTAACAAACATGTCAAATTTCGTTCAAATTGGATCTTATTTACTATTTGATTAATTTTTTATGCATAATTTTTTACCACAAAAACTTAAAATTTAAACTTGTAATTTATGATATGGCCATTGATTTTTGATATTCTTAAAATTTTGCAAGTATGAAAAATATAATAAGAACATGCAATCCAATGGTTAGGTTCTTAAAATTCACGTTTAATAAAAAGATATAGGAGGAGTTTGTAGAGATGTCATGAAAAATTTGTCCAGAAACACCAGAGGTGGGGGCAAAGTTACAATATTAAATTCCAATAACAAATGGTTGAATCAGGCAGTTTCAAGTTTCGAACAGGTTGAGAGTAAGGATCAAAAACTTCTCGGATTAAATTTGGTAATTAATTCTAATATTATACTTGTTCAATAATTCCAGTATTCCACAAATGAAGAAAAGAAACGCATAAACATGAAATAAAGTTAAATCACTTATATAACTAAGTACGCCTTTGGATTAGTATTTTACTAAAAGCTTATTTGCTTGCTTGTTGAAATTTGACAAAAATATAGTTGTACTTAAAAAAGAATGAGACTTTATTTTTTGACAATGAAGAAAGAAAAAAAAAAAAAGCAATAATAAGCAAATAAGCTAAAAACTAAAAGGGGGAAAAAGGCTAATCCAAACTTACACTAGTATATAGAATTTTAAAAAATAAAATATAACCTATTGTGTGTGTGTGTGTCTATATATATATATATATATATAAAAGAGTAAATAATAGGAAGAAAAATGTATAATGAACTCATAATTAAATACACATTGTTCGAAGTAAATCCAATCCTAAAAATATTTAAATTTAAGAATTGCATGCAGGGATCGACCCAGGTGGTGGCCCCAGGGCGCCTGGGGCTCCCCTGGGTCCAATTTTTTATTTTTTTGTTATAATATTTTTTATTTTTGTAGTTAGCTCCTTCCAAAACCTTAGACCTCCTTTTTCCACAACAAGCCTAACTAGCCTTACCCAAATAGCAATTATCAATCAAAAAACTTAACAAAAATAATAAAAATATTCACAATGGTAATTCTACTTTAGCAAAAAAAAAAAAAACTATTTTTCCACCAAAGAAGCAAAAAATCATGTGTTATTGGAGAAGCTAAAACTAAATTTTTTGCAACTATAGTAAACTAGTAAAAATACCAGTTAATTGTAGCAAGTTGTTAAAAATAAAATATAATATTTTATTAAAATTATATCTCTTCCTTCAATTAAAAAACTCAAATTCTCTCGCTTCTGTTATTACTTTAATGAATTATTTATATTATTTTAGATGAAGTAATAAAATAAAAAAAAACATTTGTTATTGAGTGTATTGTAAAGTGAGATGGTAAAATAGGTAAAGTAACTTTTTGAGATGCTAAAAGCTAAAATTTTTAGCATCACCAATGTGAATGCTATAACTTCAACAAAAAAAATCCAAGCCAATCTAATATTAAAACAAGACATTATTTTGTTTTTATTTTTCTTTGTTGGTAAATAATTGTATCTTAATGTATTTAGAAACAATAATTTTGAGTATTTATAATTTTTTTAATACTATATGGATGTCTATTTGGAGTTTTCTTTTTCTTTATACTCCAGCGTCCACTAGCTTAAAATCCTGAATTCGTCCCTGATTGCATGTCAAGTTGGTGATTAATGTCATTAGTGCGTGTGTGTGTGTATTTAACAATATAAAAGATGTAATATAACTTTTGGGTTTGATGAACGAATTAAGTTTGGGTTGGACCTGTTTGAGTCGAATCAAAATCGAGTTCAAGAAAAAAAAAATCAATTTAAACGAGTTATTAATTTTATACCACGCCTTTTTTTTCATAGAAAAAATTCATCTTTAAATTAGTTTGGAATTATCTTCCTTCAACACTAACCAAAAAATGTTGATTCAAATTAGTCTAGAGCTATCCTCCCACAACACTAATGAAAAAAAAAAATTCAAATGCACATGCATGCTCTCTTTGACATTGATCGATTCTTTTCTTTTTTTCTTTTCTTTTTCTTATTACCCTTTGGCAAAAGGTTAAAAAAAATTCATTTTTTGTTTTCTCTTTCTTACTTAAAAAAAAAAAACTATCAAAGACTACGTAATGCCAAATACAATGAGGGTCTTCTTTTCGTCTAAGTTTCGTATGTGATCATCTTGATTGACATTTATATGATTTAAAATAAATTATACCAACGATATGATGGGTTGAAAATCTAAATATTGTTTAATCATTTAAATCAAAATACGAGAAACGTACTAGAATGTTTAGTGTTTGACCTAATGGAAATCCACCAGATCAGTGAGGGATTTTCGAGGTTTTTCTTTATACCTAACATGCCATTTATATACATATAATCTGCATATTCTACAATTTAAAAATGAACAGGACCCAAGATGCAAAATCATCTTAGTCACGCATATGCGTGATTTAGGCCTTCTTATTCATGCATGCATGTGTGTGGTGTGTGTAGGGGATGGGCCCCCAAAATTTTGAAAAAAAAAAATTCTTATTATATATAAAATTATTTTAATATTTTGAAATTTTAACTTACAAAAATAAGAGGTGGCCCTTCCAAATATTTGAGTTAGTCCAATGATGCTCTTAAAAATTAAAGTAATTAGCCTAATTGTTATAAAGATAGTACTTTATTTTTCTCAATTTCATTTTAATTTATTGTAAAATGTGCTTTATATATGTTAAATTTTTTATCAAGTTTGGCATCAAACATGTTTGAATATATCTTTTTCAACTCTTTATGTGGCTAGTGGTGGCTCTAGGAATTTTTTATAGAGTGGTCATTAAGAAACTTAAATTATACAAAATCAAATAAAAGAGAACTTCATATATTAATAAATAAATAAATAAACAAATACATAAAGTCTTACAATTTCATTCTAATAATTTCTTTTATATTTTGAAATCATTGCATAATAGTCTCATTATCAATGCTGTAATCTACATCTCTTTCAAATTTTTAGTTAAATAAATTTTTTTTCCCTAGGTCTTTTCTTTTTGTTTGTAAAGACTAATATATCGTTAAGGGGGTGAAAGTTTAAGGACAAAATTTGGCAACAAACTTAGTTGTAACCTAAGGCTACAACTCTCACTAAACAAATTAACATGGCTACATATTTATGCAAATAGGTGCCCCTTTAGCTGCTCGACTGCTCCTCTTATTCCCAAACTGATTGCTTCTAGTGGTGGATTGAAAATCTAACCATTGAATTGAATGTTTTTTATGTTATTAAAACACATGTCAAATTTCATGCCAATTAGATATTATTCACTATTCGATCCATATACATTTTTTTAAAATATAATTTGAGACTACAAAAACTTGAAATTTAAATATTTGATTGACAACATAATTATTTATCTTTGATTTTTTTGAAAATTTTCAAATATGTATGATATAAGAAAAAATAAGGGATTTTTCAAAATTCACATCTAATAGAAAAAATATTGAGCAGGGTTATAACTTTGGTCTACAAGACTACAATTAAGTTTTTTGTCAAACGTTGTCCAAAGTTTAATTATGTTGGACCTAAAAAATATTTAGGGTGATCACAAATCTTTTTTAAAGGATAAAAAAATTGTAAAAGTTTTAAATTTATATATAATAATTATTTTTTTCCCCAAGTCATGGACCACACTGGACACAATGTGGAGTCCCCACTGTATGTGGTGATTAAACAAGTCTTTGACTCATCAAAATAATATTGCGACTAAAATTATACGTTAAATGTTTCTTTAGTTGCCACATAATGTGTTAGAGCAAAATAGCTCCAAACATGTGCCTCCGATTTTTTTTAAATTACATTAGTTCAATTGAAATATTTTTTACACACTTTGGTATAAAATTTGATACAAACATATTTTTGATCAAACATATTTTTGATCAAAAATACTAAACTCTTATCAAATAAAAAAGTGTATATATATGTGGAGGTTTCTCTTTACTAATATATTAGTGTCACATCTTGGCCCCTCAAACAAAAATTTCTAGCTTCGCCCTTGGGTGTATGCAAAATCATCTTATTCAAGGTCATGGCATGCCGATGGACACATTGTCATGGCTATGACATGCTAGTGAACACACTGTCAATGTGTGTGTGTGTGTGTGCGCGCGCGCGCGCACACACATGTATGTAACGGCAACTCCAAAAAAACTTTCTAGGGTGGTTATTCAAAAAGTTATTTTATATCAAATCTAATAAAAAGAGAACTTCATATATTTACAATAAATAAATAAAAAAACAAACAAACAAACTAACAAACAAACACATGCAAATATATAAAATCTTACAATTTTCTTCTACGAATTTTCTTATTTTGATATCATTGCATAATAGTCTCATTATCAATGCTGCAAGCTTCATCTCTTTCAAAATTTTAGTTCAATAGAATAATTCTTGAGTTTTTTCTTTTTGTTTGTAAGGACCTAATATATTGTTAAGACGACCAAAATTTAATAACAAAATTTGGTTACGAATTTAGTTATAGCATAAGGCTACAACTATCACTAAGCAAATTAACATAGTTATATACTTTAGAAATATAACTGTTGAATTGCATATTCTTTATGTTCTTAAAATATATGTCAAATTTTATGCCAATCGAATGTTATTTACTATTTAATTCATAAACTTATTTTTTATGTATAATTTTAGACTAAAAAAATTCGAAATTAAAATATTTAATTGATAACACAGCTATTAATCTTTGATCTCCTTGAAATTTTGCAAGAATAAAGGAGAATATAAGAAGAAAGTGTAGTCCAATGGTGGATTTTTCAAAATTCAAGTCCGATAATATATATATATATATATATATATATTATATGTATATATATCTATATATAAAACTCAAAATTAAAATATTTGATTGACAATACAGCTATTGATTTTTGATCTTCTTAAAATTTTGCAAGTATGAAAGAAAATATAAGAAGAAAATGTAGTCCATTGATGAATTTGTCAAAATTCACATCCAATAGAAATATATATATATATGTGTGTGTGTGTGTGTGTGTGTGTGTGTGTGTGTGTGTGTGTGTGTGCAGAGAGAAAGAAAGAGTGGAATTGTAGCCTTAGTCTACAATCAAATTTATTACCAAATTTTGTACAAAATTCAATTACGT
This sequence comes from Castanopsis chinensis, assembly GCA_032878915.1. Classification (NCBI taxonomy): domain Eukaryota; kingdom Viridiplantae; phylum Streptophyta; class Magnoliopsida; order Fagales; family Fagaceae; genus Castanopsis; species Castanopsis chinensis. The sequence continues at coordinate 25,873,353 of JAVQMG010000132.1, forward strand.
TGGGCCTTAAAATGTTTATGATAATCACAAATTTTATTTTAAAAATTAAAAAGCATAAAGTTTTTATTTATATAATAATTATTTTTTTTCCAGGTTGTAGTGATCCTGTAATCACCAAGGACTCGATGTGGAGCCGCCAAGGTCTCACCATCACAGGCCTAGAAGCACCCTTTCATTTGTTCCAAAGGAAGAGTAGGTTCCACGAAATCCATTGTCATTTATACTTTATAATCCGATAATCATTCCTACCTAAAATACATAATCCAATGGTAGAGTTTTAAGAACTCTATAGTAAAAATTATTTTAAGAATTCCAGAAGATTGTACGTAATCTTCTTTAACTGACTTTCTCCTTGTTCTGATATCCACCTGTATTCTTTTTCCATATCGGAAACATGAGCACTTAGTTCTTGCCGGCCATATGTTATGTTTGCATGAAAAAAATTGGGTGATTTTAATTGCTAAGCTCTTGTACGTTTTTTATTTGAATTATCAGTCATGTGCTCGTAAGAATGAGCTAGCCTTGTATAGTTAAAAACTCATTCCATACTAACTACGCATATAAATTTTTTGTACCATTTTTGATGTTTTATTTTATGTTTTATGTTTTGCCAATCTTGATAGGTCAAATGTTTGATTTTTTTTTTTTTCATTTTAAATTTTGGTTATTTTATAAGAAAAGACAAGTAAATACGTTATAATTGGTGACTAATGGAACACAAAAAGAGATTTTGAGCATATTTATTCACTACCAACTAGAGGTGTTAATTCGGGTTAGCGTGTCGGATTTGTGTCGTGTCGAGATAGGAGTATTCAACTAAATGACTCAATTCTAACCCAACCTATTTAATAATTATGTCATGATTCTTCGACCATAACCCAACTTTTTAATAAGGCGGGTTGACTTGACCCAACCCATTTGACACTCTTAATAAATGAGTCATGTTGGGTTGACACGAATGTAACACAACCAATTTCAACTTACATAATATTAACTATAACATCCATCTAAAAATACTTTTTTTACCTCCCAAAAGCAATGTATACACTTCAAGTCTTCAACCCACATTCAAAATAATATAGTTCAACAAAAATATAACATTCATCTAGAAATAAGTTTTTTACACTCCAAAAGAAGTGCATACACTTCAACAAATTCAAAATAACATAATTTAACAAAAATAAAATAACATAGTTCAACAAAAATATAATATTCTTGAAACTTGCTAAATGCTAAGTATCAATATTGAAAGAATTAGAGCAAACAATAGACTAAAGTTTATAGAACAAAAACGTTATGTAAAAAAAATTATTGTAGAATTTTAAAACACCAAGAAAACAATTTTCTTTAATTCTAAAACTCACTAAACACATGAGAGAGAGAGAGAGAGAGAGAGAGAGAGAGAGAGAGAGAGAGAGCAATAACCAGTTTGAGACTTTGAGTTTGAGAAATAGGCATGAGACTATAAGATAGTAGAGTGAGTAGTACGGTTGAAATAAAAAAAATAAAATTAGATATTTATAAGAAGGTTTAGAGATTCACGGTTTGTAGGGTTTAGAGATATAGGGCTTGTAAAGTTTTAATTTCCAATTATATCCCTTGTAAGTTTTTGTAATTACTCACTTTTCTTTTTAAATTTAAAATATATGTTGAATATAAAAGATATTTAACAAATCTAAAATAAAATGAATATTTATTTGTTATACGAGTTAAACGGGTTGTGTTAAGTGAGTTATTTCAAGTTGACACAAATAAATTAGCATGTCAAATGTGTCTTGTGGGTTACGCGGGCTGACCCGCTTATGATATGTTTTTTATTGTGTCACTTTTGGGTCGACTCGTTTATAACCCAAACCCATTAAGGTCCGACCCTAACCCACAAAAACCCGTGTCGGGTTCGTGTCGTGTTTGCATGTTGGGTTGAACATTGACATCCTAGTACCAACTATCAAATCCATGAATACAAATCTTCTGTATTATATTTTGTGTTACACTTTATATTCCACTAATCACAATTTGTCATTTTTTTTTCTATTTTAAACTTTGGCTATTTTGTAAAAAAAGTTAAATAAATACATGGCAAGTTATAAAAAATGGCACAGAAGATTTTTTTTTTTTTAATTCCAAATTCATAATATTTTAACAGATTCTTACCCAAAAAAAAAAATTTATCAGATGCATGAATCGTGATTAATCATTTAGAAGCAATCAGAACCATCAAAACCATCCCTTATAGCCAGCACAAACATGTGCTCCTATGCGGAAATTGCATACCTGTTTTGGCTAATCTCATAATTAAATTAAGGTTCATTGCCATTCAAAGTTCAATAAAATGGTAGCATAAAAAGGAGAGATTCGCCTTGAAAATTGAAAAGCTGGGGTAAAAAGGGAATAACATAAAGAAAGAAAAGTGGCTTATATATGGAGACTGGGAAATAAAAAATGACACCTGTTCAAATTTTGAGACTTATGAAACACGAAAGGTGCATAGAGAAATTAATATATAAGACAGTTATATATATATATATATATATATATATATATATATATATATCTTCTGAACATATATAAGATATAAAAGTATTTAACTTTAAAGGGTTGATTTAATGATTCTTAGGAGTTCATAAAATTTAGGAAGTTTTTTCATTTCTTTCCTGTTAAGAATTATGCTAAACGTTTTGTAACTTAACTAGTTAGTATTTTCTAGTATTTTCAAAAAACATCTAGGGTTCATATCTTACTACCCTACAATTGAATTATCAATATAAAATAAAAACTATTAAGAATTAGAAAATAAACTACCCCTGATCAAAGTCAAATTTTTTGATTGCATACACTTATGCCTATTGACAATGGCGACTTCAGGATTTTCTTTTAGGGGGTCAATAGTATCTTGAGTTAGAATTTTGTTGTGGAGGAGTAAAAAATAAAATGACTATTTTTTTTTTTTTTTTGTATATACAATTGTCATATTACATACAATAATCTAACATAGCATTCTAAATAGTATACGGTACAACTATAACTTACATACGTCACATTGTTTGTTATCACTCCTATCAATTTGTTGTTCCCAAACTCTGAAGACCTGTACTGTGGTTCAAGATTAACGAATGGCTTATTTCTTAGAGAAATTGAATATAATATATGAATCTGTCAACTAGAATAATGTCGGAAAATTAAGAAGCTACCATTGAAAAGTAATGCACGAAATAATTTGCATGATTATATAAAACACCATCATTTCAAACTCATACTACAAACTGTGTCAAGTATGTAAACTAATTACTCCATTTCAAAATTATATATTTTCAAATTAATAAAATCCTCTGTTAAAAAAAAAGTGGACAACTAATATATCTTAATTTGTTGTTTTCAAGTATATGAACGTGCCATTTTAAGGTCACTGCCTAGTAAGTAGCTATTGGTAACTGCAAATTGCAAGATATAGAGTTTGTTTGGAATCTGCTTATTTTGCTGAAACTGAAAACTTTTTGCTGAAAGAAATAGTAAAAGTTAGCTGAAATAGTATAGTGAGACCTATGAATAACACTAAAAAGTCAATGGGGCCCATGAATAGTAGCAAAAATAAGCTGAATAGTAAAATAAGTTGGCAAAATAATTTTTGCCAAACACACACATAGGTTGGGTTTGGATAGCGGCAGATCGCGCGTCTGTGTTTTTTTGTGTGGGTCCTGTGCACTATTCACGGGACTCGCAAGTACAGATTTCAGCAAAATCAACTTTAAAACTAGGTCCCACGGCACTATTCACACATTTAAAAATTATTTTGTTATAGTGTTTTTAATTTTCAGTAATAAGCGATATGCAAATAGACCCATAATGAATTTACTTTGATAATTTGATGTTTCGATGAGGAATTAGGCACATTGTAGTTGGAACATCTAAGAATCTTAATTAGACAATTCACCCTATTTTATCAACAAAAAAAAAAAAGATTACTCAGCATAAGATGGTGGCTTAAAGAGTTAAAGTCAACGCTTTGTTGGGTTGAATAAGAGATTTGAGGTTCAATCCCGCCTACACTAAAAATCTATTAGTGTCTTGGTCTGACGATAAATAATTATTATTAGGAACGGACATTATAGGTTGAAATTCTTTTACAAATAAAAAAAGCCAAGGCCATGTTATTTGCAGAGACGGACTTAGAATTTTAAGCTAGTGGGGGCCAGAGTAAATAAATTAAAAAAAAAAAAAAAAACTTCCAATAGACATCTATGTAGTACTAAAAAATTATAAATACACAAAATTGTCGTTTTCAAATACATTAAGATGCAATCATTTACCAATAAAGACAAAAACAAAAACAAAATAACATTTTTTCTAATACTAGGCTGGCTAGGATTTTTTTTTTTTTTTGGGTTAAAGTTAGAGCATTTAAAATGGTGGGGCTAAAAATTTTAGCTTTTAATACATCAAAAAGCTACTTTATTTATTTTATAACCCCACTTTATAATACACCAAATATCAAACGTTCTATTTTTGTTTACCACTTCATTTAAAATAATATAAACAACTCATTAAAATAATAAATAAGAGAGAGAATTTGAGTTTTTTAATTGAAGGAAGAGATATAATCTTAATAAAATATTGTATTTTATTTTAACAATTTGCTACAATCAACTAGTATTTATACCAGTTTACTATAGTCGCAAAAAAAAGTTAGCTCCAAATGAAATATAGAATGACTAAAAAAATAATGACTAAAAAAATAAAAATAAAATTTGGACCCTTGGGCCCCGACCTACGTCGTTCCCTGGTTACTTTCCTGAAAATTAGAAAAGATGGTGACTACTTGCCATATTCCTGCTTGTGTAAGACTTGGTTTCCTAAAATATTATATGGTACTTGAATTATATTTTTTTTCTTTAGTGAAACATTTAAATTCGATTTAAATATTCAAATTAATATGTCACTTAACCATCTAAATAATTGTTTTCCATATGCTTTTTTAATTATTTGTCAAGGTCAAACTTTACCTACAAAGTTATAAAACCTTGCATTGCACACTTTTATAAAAATTAAAAATAATGGTAAATTATTATTATTATTATTATTATTATTATTATTATTATTATTATTAATGAAGACTGCGAGAAAATCCAATTAAATTCTAAATTGGAGTCTAATTTTACGTCACATGTCTCATCTAATTTTTAAATTTGTGTGTGTCAGGTGAATTACTTTATGTAAAAAACAAAGAGTCTAAACTCAATTAGATTTTAAATTGAATTTTAATTAGAATTCAATTTTGCACCATATGTTCCATCTAATTTTTTTAATTTTTGTGGCAAATGAATTATTGGGTGTAAAAACCGAAGATTTTTTTTTTCCTAAATCATATATATATATATATATATATATATATATATAAATTAATAATCGAGAAATCATTACATATTTTAAAAATGTACAGTTTTGAAAGTGTAATTTAATACCATATATAATTTGAACATCTTCTATAAAAAATGTATAATTTAAATCGTATAATTGTGATTTTTTTAATTGTATCCGTACATATGTACGGGCTACACACTAATTATTGTCAAGGACGGTCCCAGGTGGGGGCCCAGGCCCCCTTGGATCCAAATTTTTCTTTTTTTGTTATAATATTTTTTATTTTTGTAGTTAGCCCCTTCCAAAACCTTAGACCTCCTTTTTCCACAACAAGCCTAACTAGAATCACCCAAATAGCAACTATCCAACCAAAAATCTTAACCAAAACAATAAAAATATTCACAATGATAATTGTATTTTAGCAAAAAAAAAAAAAAATACTATTTTTCCACCAAAGAACCAAAAAATCATGTGTTATTGGAGAAGCTAAAACTAAATTTTTTGCAACTACAGTAAACTAGTATAAATACCAGTTAATTGTAGCAAGTTGTTGAAAATAAAATACAGTATTTTATTAAGATTGTATCTTTTCTTTCAATTAAAAACTCAAATTCTATCGCTTTCTTTGTTACTTTAATGGAATTATTTACATTATTTTAAATGAATTTATAAAAAATAAAATAAAACATTTGATATTAGGTGTATTGTAAAGCGAGATGGTAAAATAAATAAAATACCTTTTTAAGGTGCTAAAAGCTAAAAATTTTAGCACCACCAATGTGAATGCTCTAACTTGAACAAAAATAATAATAATAAATCATAACCAATGTAGTATTAAAACAAGATATTATTTTGTTTTTGTTTGTCTTTGTTGATAAATAATTACATCTTAATATATTTAGAAACAACAATTTTAAGTATTTATAATTTTTTAATATTATATGGATGTCTATTTGGAGTATTCTTTTTCTTTATACTCCGACCCTCCACTAGCTTAAAATCCTAAGTCTATCCCTAATTATTGTAATGCATGGAAACTCATAAGTATTATAATTTAAAATATTAGGTAAAATTAACAATTAACAAAATCATAATCATAGATTAAAAAAATAATGTTGTTTTTTCTTCATTATCATTGAAACAATAAATAATATTTTATTTCTATTATGCCTATAATTTCAATTGTTAAAACAGTCGATTCGAACAACGAGGTTGAGAGTTTGGCATTCACTGATCAAATAGAGACAAACACACAAAAACGTTATTATTACTCATGCCTGACGCTAATAAAAAGCGAAATTCAATCCACTGAAGAGTAAAGAAAAAAATAAATAGACTTATTTTTGAACCGAACCCCTAACCTCCCTATATTGAGGAATTCAATCCATAAATGGTAAGTAGAAAGAGATAGAAATGTTCTAGGGCTCAAAATCCCCAAAACACCCTTAAAAGCGCTATGCAAACATCATGCAAATGTACGCATTTGATTGCTAGAGTTTGACTATCAAATTAGGTTTTTGAGGTTTTAGCTACGACATGCATACGCATAAAAGTATAATTTTAACATCATCCATACGTATTTAATTGTGTCTATTTGATTTCTTAACTTTTAAAATCAAATCAATTTTATAATTGACTTTATTAAAAAAAATTATCATTAAAACTTACAAGAATAATAGTGATTTGGTCTTGAAAGTTGAGAGATAAAACTAAAACAATTAATAGTTTTTAGACATTGATTTGGAAAATCAAAGAACAAAATTGAAAAAATTAATTGTATAAGGATTGGAATGAGCTTGCCCATGCCTTTGTTAGAAGAGCAGATTTAACTATAGATATTGATGCGTGGCTAGAAGATCTACTACCAAATTTGGATGATATATTCCAACAGGATTTTTTGCAATAAAATTTTCTTACCTTTTGGCCAAAAAAAAAAAAAAAAAAATTGTAGGGACAAAACTGAAACCATAACCAAATTATAGTTTTTCCATTAAACCATTACTCTAATTAACTCAATTATCAAAATTTCCAGAAATTTATGGGAATTTTATTATTTATTCTAAATTATTTTATGATTAGTTTTAATTTTGTTTTTTGATTAGTCTTATATGATGTACTTTTGCTATGTAACTTAAAACAATCAAACTATATTTTTGAAATATAGTATTTATTTTACATATGATATTGAAGTAAGTTGAATATCACACAAGAATAATAGTAGTTTATAGGCAAAAATGGAACTTACACCCACTTACTTTGCCTAAAACTCATAATAGTTTTTAAGTTTTAAATTGGTCATTAATTTTTAGTTGTTCAAGTTTGAAATTGTTCATTTTAGCTTATCAACTTTGCCCAACAATCATTTTAGTTCTTTAGGTTTGGAGACATGGTAATTTTAGTTCGGTAACTTTGCTAACCCAATCAGCTAGTTCATTCCTTTCGTTCATTGTTATTGATAGGGGTGCTTTGTTCCGTCACTCACAATGACACCATATGGATATTTTGAGAATCAAAATATTTTTTAGCTAATATTTTAGTAATTTAACTGTGGTTTTAAAAACTATATTGAACCAACTAGTTCAATAAGAATTCGGACCCTAATATAATCCGATAAAAACCATGAAAGCGGGTGGTTCAACCATAAAAACTGTCGGTTAAACAGGTAAAAGCTAGGAATTGGACATTGTTTTAGTTCTCTAACTAATCCGGTTTTTAAAAACATGAATTTAACAGAAATTAAAAAAAAAAAAAAATCAAAACAATGGCTCTAAAGACTTTGCCAATCTAGTTAGAATAACAAAACAAAAGCTTCGACTTTTTTCACAAAGTAAAGTTGAGATACCTCTTAAAGCTAAAATTCCCAAAATTCATTTTTCATTGAGAATGTCGCTAGAGTTTGCGCGCGAGCAAAAAAAAAAAAAAAAAACAGAAGAAGAAGGAATTTTAGTTGCAAGAGGGATTTTAGCTTTGCTTTGTGGGAAATAAAATTGAGAGTTTTGTTTTGTAATGTTACTCCAAGTAGATAGACAACGTCGTTAGAAGAAGTTTGAAACCTTGTTCTGATTTTTTTCGTTAAATTAATAAATTATTGTTTTAATAATATTTTAATTATTAAATTCTTAATACACACCTATACAACATCATTTTGACTAACTTAAGAGAGCACTCTTAACGGCAATGAACGAAGGACTGATTGACTGAGTTATCAAAGTTACCAAAATAAAATGACCAATTCCAAACTTAAAGAAATAAAATGATTTTTTGAGCACATTTATAGGATTAAAATGACTAATTTCAAATTTAAATGATAAAAAATATTTTTGGACAAAGTTTCCAATCTAAAAGGACCAATTTCATATTTAAAAGACTAAAATAAATTTTAGGCAAAGTTAGCAAATGTATATTACATTTTTGCCTAGTTAATAATTGATCACACCGTAAAGAAAAATGAAAAAATAAAAATAAAAAACTCCCTCACCATATTGTCATTGTTTCGCACTACCATTTGAACTCACTTAGATATATGATAGAAATTAATAATCATATATCAATCAATGAAATAGTGGGGGGAGACTTTTTTTTTTTTTTTTTTTTTTGAGAATCAAAGGGGGGAGACATTTACATATTTGGTAACCTAAGAATAAGACAAATATCGTTTAATTCTTTATTCACTTTTAAGGGAGAAAAAAAGTAAGAGAGACAGAGACAGAGACAGAGAGAGATTTTCTTCTATTGCTTGAGATTTTGCGATTACCGTTGCCGTACTTCTGGAAAAGACGAGAGAGAGATAGAGTGTCTGTGTATAGATTGCACATGTGGTAGGCCTTTTTATTTTATTTTATTTTTATATTTAAATATAATTAAATAATATTTATTTAATTAAGACTATTTTCATTATTTCATTATTATCTTCTAAATCTTTTGAATGTATTTCTTATTCATTTGTTATATTTTCACTCAAATTTTTTTTGTCTTATTTAATATTAACACCAATATTATCTATAGATGCCTTTTTAGATTCAATTTGTTTTTTTAATTTTTTCTGCTTCTGTTTTTAAAATAAATTTTCATATCTATATAGATATTTTTCTGGTAGCCATTTATAATTGAAAAAATATTTATGAATAAATGAAAAAAGACTTATAATAGAAAATTTAATTGACCTGAAATAAATTTAAAGTGTAGAAAAATAGATCCAATTTATCAAAAGTAAGACTGCAACTTTACTAAATAATGTGGTCACTGTATACTCTAAATTTGTACAAATAAAAAGTTATTTATCATATAACAAAATAAATTAGTACTAATAAAAAAAAGTAAATTATTTTTAAAGGATAGCTAATTAAAATATATTTAAACAATACAAGTTAAATAAATTACTAGAAGTATTAATAAATACTATTGGAAATTGGAAAAATTAAACTTAAATGAAATATATTAAAAAAATTTAAATAAAGTAACCATCACATCGACTCACGTCATGATGGCTAGATAGTATAAACCCTTTAATCTTTTTTTTAATAAATAAATACTAGTTTATAGTGGGGTTTTTTTTTTTTAATATACAATACATTCTATTTGCCATTAAAAGGGGCTTTAAATTTTTTTTTCCTTAATTTGGGTAAAAGGGTAAATAAGTCTTATTTAAAATAAATTGTATTAGTTAAAATATGCCGCATTCTTTTATTTGAAGGTCTTAAGCAATTGCCTTAATCGTCTATATGCTAGAGTTAGCACTGAGCCTTGTCCTCATATAAGAAACTTGAATCTGAATCTTACTTACACAAAATACCAATTGGTTCATTATCTTGATTATAACTGATAAAAAGTAAATTTTATGAAGTAGATACCATAAATTTTAGTCAATTATTTCTAAAATAATTTTTTTAATAAAAAAATCACAAAAAGCAATTTCACCACCTATCATCATTTTACTATAGTAAAAGTCTATGTTTTGTCCCTAAATTTAGGTCAAATATTAAATAAAACTCAAAAGTTGAAAGGTTCTATTTTAGTTCTAAAAATATATGTACACATATTAAGCTAATCTTTTTGTTGTATTATAGCTATAATTGTTGCTCATGTAAAATTTGACAATGTCATGTTGTGCTCCATTGCAATAGAAGGTTAAAAAAGACATAACTTGGAATGTCCACAATTTTTTTTAGGACATATCTTTTATACAATACTAGTGTATAATTTGTATATAAGCACGGTACAATTAAAAAAACAATCATAATTACACATATATGAGTTTAAATTATACATGATGTAAGAGTTATACCTTTTTTTAAGCCATGGATGAGTTCTCTCTCTCTCTCTCTCTCTCTCTCTCTCTCTCTCTCTCTCTCTCTCTCTCTCTCTCATTTTTTTTTATATATACATGAGTTTATTCTTTCTTCTTTTTTTGTTTATTGAGTTTTTTTATGATTTAATTATATTAGACTTTTCATTTTTTGGACAGCATTAACTCACCTAGAACAAATTTTTTTTAAGAAAAAAAAATTTGAAATAAGACATGACACAAAATTAGGCAACAATTGGAATCCAATTTAGAATCTAATTGACTTTTTTTTTTTCTCAACTTTGGCTTTAATTATGTTATATATATATATATATATATATATATACACTTTCCAATTACTATTTTACTTCATACATGGCAATTTAATATGAGAAATAGTAGCGACACAACAATTTCACAATAAATTTTATGTGACAAATTATTAGTAATACGTAGATTAAAAAAAAAAAAAAAAGATGTTAGTGGTAGCCCAAATAAAAACCAGTAATAGATTATCACCTAAAATTTGTTATGAAAATGTTGGGGATGTAAAATTCCTCATTTAATATTTAATATCACACGATCTAAAAAAAAATACTACATCTATAATATTTTCATATCAAATCATAACTAAAAAAAAATACTACATCAATAACATTTTCACAATAAATCATAACTAGCAAATTGTTGCTTGCTATAACTAGTAGGCAAAAAAGTAATTTTAGTAGTAATAACCTATGTTAGGAAAAAGTATTTTGTATCAAATTATATCACATCATCCATATCAAAACTTAATAAATGAGAGATATATGTATAAAAATAACTATCCACTAACACATATTTTTCATTTGTTAATGAGGTAGTTATTTTTCACTAACGTATCTCACAATTGGATTTTGATACCGCTGACATGGTATCATTCGATACGAAACACCTCCTCCTCCTAGTTTAGAACTAGTAACAACTTGATATCTAAAATTTAATGTGAGGTCTAAAAAAAAATATTAAATCTATAACATTTTCACAGTAAATTTTAAATAGTAAATTGTTGCTTGCTATAGTTGGTAGGCAAAAAAGCAATTTGAACTATGACGTCTTAAATTAGAACCACTAATAGGTTGTCATCTAAAATAAAATAAAAACATTTTACACCCGTGACATACTGACAATAGTTTAAAGTTTTATACATGAGATACTACTATAGTAGTACCAATAGATCTCAGGTTTTTGATTTATTGCCTCCGACTATAAAAGAGTTTGGTACGTACAGAATCTAGTGACACTTTCACTTTCACTTTCACCTCCAACTTTATAACCCAAATTTTCTTCTTTTTTAATGGTAACGCAACCCAAATATCCAGTGGTAAGAATCTTTTAATTGTTGGATCATATTACCAATTTACCACAAAGAATAATTCGAATAGTTGAAAGTAAATGACAAATACACACACTCTCTCTCCATACATGTTTTCTCCAAGATAAATCCTCAACTCAACCATAGACCACTTCAAAACCTGATTTTTTTTTTTTTTTTTTTTCTCTTTTATCATGGTAATCTGGTACTTCTCTGCTTTTACTTCAGTATTTGTGCAAATATACGTAAGCACTATTGTTGTGTATTTCAACTTTTTTAATTTTTTGTTAGCATTTTCGGATAATAAATAAAGAAATTAGACAGTAGTTGTGATGTGTGAAGAGAGAAAAATTATTTTAATAAATTAAAAAATAATATCTTATTACAATATAATTTAAAATAAATAGTTTAAGGTGAGTGTTTTTGAGAAGTAATTCAGTAAAATTATTAAAAAAATAATAAGTTATTATGTAAGTAAATAATAATTTATGCACGAGCCGACATGAATAACGCATTTTTTTAGGATAACTCTTGCCCCAAATCAACTGTGTGATATTTTCCACATTTTTCCCCCTAACTCACACTTTTTATATAATAAAAAAAATTATTTGGTAAGAACGCTATTTGTTGGGAAAAATTGAAAAACTAAAATTAATACCAGTTTTTAATTTTTCTACAAAACATTGGGCAAGATAAACTTATGATGCCCACGTTTTTTTACCAGTTTTAACTTTTAACCCTTCGCGCGCTTTTCACAGTTTCTCGAAACACTTAACGTAAAATCAATTCATGAATTGTCACATAGTACAAGAGGAGTTCTTGTTTCTTACTACCAAGGGTAAAGACAAATAGACGTTAATCACTGTGGTTAATTTTTTGTGTTCCAACATTTGGGATAAGACCAACTTCAAAAATCTACTGTGTCCCAAATTTACGTTAATCACTGTGGTTAATTTTTTTGTTTTCCTCTATATAAACACACGTGCTTCTGGTATTGTGCACCTATCAATTCTCAGCTTCTGGTATTCTGATACCTGGCTTCTCTCAAGGCTTTTTTGATTCCTCATCTGGGTTCTCTTTCTTGTTTCTAGATTTTGTGTTGAAACCATGAACAAAATGCAAAATACTGCGCATTTGGTGTTCGGAATCTTTGGTGGGTTTTATTCAATTTCTCTGCGTTTCTTTCTTTCTTTCTTTCTTTCTTGGCCTTTTGGACTGATGGTTCCTCTGTTTTGTTATCTTTCTCTGCAGGAAATGCTACTGCTCTGTTCCTCTTCTTGGCTCCATTGTATGTATCATTTGAGAACCCCTTTTGGCTCTTATAAATTTGCCAAGTTTTAGTCCTTTTTAACTCTTTTCTCCAAAAGGGTGTTGTTCTTTTTGATTCTTGGACATGTTTTTACAATCTTTTCTACTCTTTTTTAGTCTTTATATTATATATATCTTATTTATCTGACTGACATATTGTATTACTGAGAAGTTGTTAATCTGTGTAATAAATGTGAGGAATTGTGAATAATTTTGGTACGTATTGTAGGATAACATTCTGGAGGATTATAAAGAGGAAGTCCACAGAACAGTTTTCAGGCATTCCATACGTGATGACCTTGCTCAACTGCCTTCTTTCTGCTTGGTATATAATATATGCTTCTAGTTTCATCAACAGGGTTCTTTTTAATTTTTATTGCTTCTGTTCTTCATTTGCTACCGTTTTTTACCCCCTATGCTTCTCTGTTTTTGTCATGGATTATGAGTGTCTTTAATTACTATTACTATGATGATGATAATGATGGGAATTTTTATAGTTAATTCATGTTAATTTCATGGCCATCCGGGCATTCAAGGGCCTCTGTGTTGGTTGGTTGGACTTGGGAGTCTAGGCTAGCAATTAAACGGGATGACAATTTTGGTTTAACATTTCTTGCTTTAGGAAAATGAAATTTGATGCTTGATTGATTAATGTTAATTTTTTCTGTACCGTGTGCATGGTACTGTTTAATATTTGTTTCTTTAGTAACTAAAATTTCAATTGGTGTGTTTTTCATAAGAAATTTTAGCCCTTTCCCAAAATTATCTCAATTTTTTTTCGAAGAAACATTTTCTCGATCGATCTGCTAGTTCCTTCAATTTTAAATTGTAAAGAAATAAAATAACAAAAAATCAAAAATATGAACCATAAAATCTTTTGAAATTCTACTTCTTCTTTTTTGATTTAATTGTGCTGCCAATAGTCCAAAATAATTTCCTTGTTTCATATTTTCAGAGTTGTCTAGTTCAGCTGTCTTATAATTACTGATTTTATACGTGAAATGAATGTTGAACAGGTATGGCCTACCCCTTGTGTCAAAAAACAATCTTTTAGTTTCAACAATCAATGGCACTGGTGCAGGAATAGAGATCATATATGTGTTGATCTTCATCGTATATGCCCCAAAGAAAGAAAGAACCAAGATTTTGGGGCTCTTCGCGTTTGTGCTCACCTTTTTCGCAGCCGTGGTCTTGATCTCCCTCCTAGCCTTGCATGGCAATGCCAGAAAGCTCTTCTGTGGCTTTGCTGCTGCTGTTTTCTCCATAATCATGTATGGATCACCTCTATCAATCATGGTGAGTTTTAACTCTTAAGCTATTTCTTGTTTTTTTTTTCTTGTTAGATATTTAATGAAGGAATTGACTGGGCCCTGATTGATTTGGTTTCAAAGATTATGCCTCAGCCACTTGACCCAGGTTCAGTTATTTCTGTATGCAATTTGCGCTTTTTATTTTTTGTGAATTATCAATTATGATAACTTGGTCACGGGGAAGTGTGACAGCTTTCTTTATGTTAGGCCATTTTCTGAGCCAGTTAGCCAATCAAGAAATTGGTTATCCGACTCAGGAATCAGAATATAACGCTATAAGACAAAATTTTGGTATAGTATCCTAATTCCTAAGTACCGTATCCTAGCCGCTTAGGTTGTCAAATTGATTTCAGCAAAATGATTACGTTGACCCTGCAAGAAAAGTGTCTACTAGCCAGGGTAATAGTTTTACATTTTTTATTAAGTATTTTCTTATTGTGTGTACATAATAATTAATTATTTTTAAAAAAATTTTTAAAAAAATTAAAATAATATTGATAATTTTTTTAATTTTTAAGAAAATATTTTAAAAAATTGATAATTTAATGTATATTCTTAAGGCACACATTAACTAAATCTTTTTAATAATGATTAAATTTAATCGTATGTAAATCTTAAATACAGTACCTAAAAATTTGTATGTAAAATTTTGCCAATATATTAATATTTGTTTTAAAGTTAAACATACAATTATGCTTCCTAAGAAAGTTTGGTTAAACATACTTTTTGGTGCATGAACTTATATGGGTTTTATACGTATATGCAGAGGACTGTGATTAGAACAAAGAGTGTTGAATTCATGCCATTTTTCCTGTCTCTGTTTTGTTTTCTGTGCGGCACTTCCTGGTTTATTTTTGGTCTGATCGGCATGGACCCTTTTGTATATGTAAGCATCTTCTCTAAACTCCTTAACTATTATCTTATAAATGCTTCGTTGTATGGTTGAGAAGTCTTGGGAAAAGGAAATATTGGTGTGTTGTGGATATATTATCGTACTCCCCAAAAGCTTAAGACCAGTTATAAATTTTTTCAACAAACTAATTGAGCCTGGTTACATGTATTTTTTTCCGTTATTTTGTTCTATTTAAAGTTGCTCTCTTTTTTCCTCAAAAAGTCATAGTTTTTTTTTTTTTTTTCCCTTAATGAATATGTTAGTATCTTTTACAAGTTTTAATACTATTTTAGATCCTGTCAAAGCCCGTATATAAAATTCCTTAACATTATCTGTTTGCATGTCCCTACTCCCTAGTAAGAAAATTTGTGTTCCACAAAGAGCTTAGGCATGGCCAATTTACAGCCTGAGTTCTCAAATTTTGAAGCTGCTATCTCAAAAATAAATAAAAATGAAATTGCTTTGCTAAAGTTCACTCAGTTTCAAAACAGGTACCAATATGGTGTATTAATTTTTATAGAAAGGAAAAAAGCTATTACACACAAGCAAAATAACAACTGACTTCAAAGTTGTGTTTTTTAATTTGGAAACTGTGACCTTAAGTTACGATTTCAGCACTGTTTTTAGAACCAGACCGGACGGAGAGGTCGGACCGTGAAAACCGAGAACCGAGATTAAAACCGGGTTTTTAAGCATAAAATCGTATTTTTAGTTAATTCTGTGAACCTCTAAAACTGGGGTTGGACCGTACGAACTGGACAAGAACCGTGCAGTCCAACCCCTTAGCAATTTTTTTTTTTTTATAAAAACAACTTAACACAATTTTATTCTATTTAATTAAATTATCCATCTCTTACAAGGAATAAAAAAAATTATAATTAAAATCCTTCAAAGATATTCAACTTTACTTCAAAAATTAATTATAAATTTTAATGTTTTCATGGTTATTATTTTATTTTATTAACTTTCTTATTTAATTATTAAATATATACTTGAAAATCATTAAATTTCCCTCACATATGTATATATATTAGTCAATTATGCTAGTTTTATAAATTGGATATCTATATTTAGGCTTTAATTAATTATGACATTATCACGGTTCGACCCCGGTTCGACCTCAAAAACTTTGAACCTTTCTTTTTTACAGTTCAATTAACGGTCTGGGTTTCAGTTGAATTTCCCATGGGTGTAAATGTATTTATAACTCAGTGTGTATAATAAAAGCTTTCTTGCTCTCATGGAAATGTGTAATGTCGTTGCAGGTGAACAATGGGTTCGGTTCTTTTCTTGGGGCCCTGCAGCTGATTCTGTACTTCATCTACCGTAAAAACAAGGGCAATGGCAAGGGCAAAAACGAGAACAAAAACACCGCTGTAGTATCCGTGGAGCTGGGATTTCCTGATGAACCCAACGAAGATAAGGAGACATCCAACACAAACGGTGCTCAGAATGGCCACGTATAGACTCGTAGCTTCTGCCCTTTTGGAGGCTCGGGACTGTACCCCCAATCATTTTCTTCAATCGTGCTGTGCTTTTACTATCAAAAATTCAGTTCTATCATATATGTGCTGAATATTTACTTTGTTGCTAATAATCTTGTAATGAGACAATGCTATGTTATAGAATGCACAGACCATGATACATACAAAATGTAGAATGTTGACTGAGTCTGGGGATATGTCTTGGGAATTGGCTTAGATTTCCATTTTGTTTTTTGTTTTTTTTTTTTCTTCCTATAGTGGATTAAGATTTCACATATGATAAAATGTACTGCAAGAGGGTACTATCTTATCATGTGTTCATCGCATGATCGATGAGATGAAGTACTGTTTAAATTTCGTGAAGCTACCCAATTTGCTAATGCCATGACTAGTTCATTGTGAAAATTTGTATTTTGATTTATTATAATAAAATGGATTTGTATTCTATGAAACACAGGTGCGTTTCCAAATTCGGGAGCGGGTGCGAGTGTGGGTGCGGGTGCGGGTGCGGGTGCGGGTGCGGGACTTGACAATTTTTAAAAAAGTTGGGTGCAGGTGCGGCGATTAAAAAATTGTTAAAAATATTTTTATTTATATTTTCTATATATTACTAAGTATACTTTTTCATATCATTGTATATATATACCAATTTAAAAGTAATAGTAGGCAACAACTAAAACATGATATTCATAAATTAGAATACAACCCACAAGTTTTTTTTATTATTATTTTTTTAACATGTATTTCGACCGGTTTCGGCTGATTACAGCCAAAATCAGTGCGAATCGGCCCGAATCTGCGAGAATAAAAAAAAAAAAAAAAAAAAAAAGGCCGAATCGGCCCATCAGAGGAGCGTCACCGAGTCGCTGCGAGTTCGGTGCGGGTGCGGTGACCTTGGAGCCGCACCCGTGCTTTCTAGTCTATATTATCATAGGCTCTGTCCTCCTAATTATGTTGCTTTTGCTTAGCGTTTATAAATATTTTGCTTTTATATATAGTTATATAACTTGTGGCGGTGGATGATTGCCGCTTCACCATGGAATTGTCAGGTTTCAATTAAAGGCGCTTGAAAGAGACAATTAATTTAATAAATGCAAGCCACTTATCTTGACTTTGCTTCAACCAATTTCTTTTCTTTAGCTCTCCCTTAGCCAAATGACCCTTGCATTTGCTTCTTTCATTTCTTTCTTCCTTCCAACATGTCTCACACGCCTAAGCCAACCAACCCCAATAACTCATGCCGACTTTTGTACATAATGAAGAAAAGTTAAGAAACATGAAAGACATGCTCATTAAACAAGCATGTCTATTACGTGGGCTGGACTCATGGTGCAGTGCACCCAACAGGTATGTGAAGTAGAGTGCAAGGTGAAGTAGAGTGTGTGAGACTCCTAGAGGTGTGAAGTGAGTGAGGGTCATAAAGCACCAAGTGAGAGGTGTGAAGTTGTATGTAAGGTGAAGTGTGTGAGGTGAAGAGAAGTCAAGTGTAAGGTGAAGTAAATAGGTGTCTAGAGAGTTGGTGTGTGTCTTGTAAAAGCATTAATGCTTGTAAAGTGTTGTAATTTAAAGTATCAAGTTCTCAATAAAAGCTCTTTGTTCAGTCATTTGTTCAATAATTTAGTATCAGAGCTTCCACTAACTCAACACTTAATCGTTCACACTTGCGCATCTGGATTTCCAAAAAAAAATAATAATAAGAATCTTGATAATATCATTAAAAATGTAATTTATAGAGGCCAAAAACTCTAACTTATTTGTAAAAAAATATATATATATATATATATATATATTTTTTTTTTGCTTTTTAGTGTTACTACCTTTTATATATTATGATAATTCCAAAAAAGAAATTTATTGAAGAGCACAAGCAAAGAAAAGAATTCTTTATTAGACGGTTGGATTATCATATTAAAAAATAATCGAACTATAGGCTCACACACTCACACACACACACACATATGCATCTATATAAAGACATGTTTTGGACAAAATTGCAATAAGGCCAAATAATAAGGGATAAATTGCAATTTACCACATTTAGGACATCTAAATATTTTTTTTTTAAGGATAACTCATAACTTTGATATTAAAATTTTTTAAATCAACATAGGTGTTTTTGTTGAAGCAAAACCCTCAAACTCAAATCTATTGTATAGCTTATTTTAACTTTTGCTTGGTCTTATTATATGATAATGAACAAAAATCGTCAGTGAGTTGATCATCCACATACGTGCCAATGGCTGTACCTGAAGAAAAAAAGAGAAGAGCCAAACAGAGAGCACCGGTGGGGTGGCGGAAAAACACCCTTCAAAGGTTAAGTTAGTGATGGAAGAATCTCCAAAAATTCAAAGGTGCAAGAGCTAGGGAGAATTCACGTACCTCAAAAAGGTTAGGGTTTGCTGTTTATATAGTAGTGGATAGCTGGCCTGAATACCTTGATACGGGGAGAATTTCCTTATAGAAAGAGGGATCCCAAGATCTTGGGGATCACCTTCCCATATAGGGGAGATTTGGTTATGTGGTAGGATCTTTATTCGTGGTGTGCAAGTTATTCCCATGTAGGGACATATGAGTGGGCCCCACGTAAGTCCCATGAGAAACCATAAGTCGATGGATCGTCGGGATGGAGGTTGGATCGGCATCCAACCTGACCTAACAGCCCATGGGATCAGTCATTCCCTTAGGATTGATTTAGGCAAAAGGCTAACAATCAGGTGAGGAAGGTTTAGCACCCTGTGTCGATTGATAAAAATTTTTCCTCATCATCTACCCCCCCCCCCCCTCCGTGAGTTGTCAAGGTAGCTGAAGGGTCGCAAAGTATGTTGCCATAAATGCCTTGCCTTAATGCCATGCATCATAAATAGGGGTAATTATGTCTTTTTGACAGGGCTAAGGACACTTGCTACTTTTTGATTTGGGGTGCCAAGCGTAGCGATGCTTCTTTTTCCATGTCAAACCGCCTATAAATAGTCCAATGCCGTTATTGTCCTCATTATTTGAATATTTTCCATTTTTTATCCCAGAGCCAATTTGTCGGTTTTTCTCCTTTGTCGGTTTTCTTTACACTAGTCCGTTTTAGGTATGATCTGTCGGTTTTGTTTTGTATTTTCTTTTTTGCTCTTTCTCCATTGTTAGTTACATACTTAAGAGGTAGAGTAGAATCTTAGTTTTCATTCATCACTTGTAGGTAAGAGATGTCTGGAGATAGTGAAGCGACGAGTAAGCGTACACCGTCAATCCACATGGGTCTGAATGACAACCTGCCCAGTCAATTTACGCTTGAGTATATGTCGGAGGGTTCGTCGGTTTTCAAAAGAGAGTTGGTGTTCGATCCTCCTTCTAAGGAAGCTAGTCCCTCTGAGCAACATCCTAGGGAGCTTATTCTTCCTGACGACTAGTCAATTCATGACTTCTCAGTTGATATGAGTGACGAAGTTTTTTGTTGGTTATGGCCTTACTTTCAGATTCCCGACAATGTACCCATTAGAAAGGGAGACAGAGCGGAGAAGTGTTATATTGGGAGCTCATCAGATGTGGACTTTTATGAGACTGACTTCATAGCAGGGCATCGTCTGCCTCTATCCTTCTTACATCATCGGTTAGTGGCTTACATGGGTGTATCTGTTTGTTAGATTGCCCTCAATGCTTGAAGGATATTCATCATCTAAGGGGCTATGGGGTCAACTTAGTGGAGGCCATTGGTCTCTAACTTTAGAGGAATTTTTTCATTGTTACAAATAACAGGAGATCCCCTGTTCTAAGGGTTTTTACAACTTTGTATGTCATTCGGCTGCCCTAAGATTGATATCTAACATGCTCGATTCTAACCGTCAATGGAAGGCTAGGTTCTTCTTCGTGTAGGAGGTCAATTGGGTATGCTATACCAACAAGTGGGATAGCATAGGGACTTTTTATGACCATTCTTGGGGGATTTTGAATAAGTCAAGTGAGTCGTCGATATAGTCCTGGTCGTCGGTTTGTGCTTTCTACTTAACTGATGTAATTTTCTGTTCATTTCAACCACAGTTTGTTCGACGATCCTTCCTTAGCAAAATGTCTTTTTAGAAAGGGCTTTTGAAATACCTTTTGAGGAGAGGTCTTGGAAAAGGCTCGTCACTTTGGACACTCTTCACGTATTATGTTGTGGACCCGTCCCTTCCAAGGAGGCCCAACAACTTGATCAGGTTTCCCGAGTTCATAAGTATATTACTTAGTCACCTTTCATTTTTTTTTAGTATGAACTTCCAATTTTTTAAATATTCATCAATTTTAGAGGTGGATTCTTTGAAGAACAAGCAAGTTGAGAAGAATAGGCAGGAGGAGATCAAGAAAGCTACCGCATTTAAGGCTCAAGGTGGGGGATTGCCAGCCTTGCCCCTTCATGCATCCAAGAAGAGGAAGTACTCTTCCGACCTTCAATCATCTAGAAAAAGTACCAGTGGCCCCTCCATTCATCTAGAAACATTAAAGGTCATTGCTGACACTACTCGCCAAGGGATTGGGAAGGGTCTTATGACTGATCGCCCTTCCTCATCTTCCTTTGCTGGTGAAAGATAAGGAGTATGCAGTGGACACTGCTAGTTCCATCGTCTGGGATGCTGACCTGGACGAGTGCTCGGAGCATAAAACTAACCCTTTAGGTGACTCTGGTCTCTATGATATGATGAGGGTATGTTGTATTTCTATTTCATTCATCCCTTTTTCAAGTACTTTTGTCCCTTTTTTACTCTTTATTTTACTTGTCCCTTTTGACTTTCATTCGTCCCTTTTAACCAGGGCCCGGTGAGGATGCAGGCTTTGCAAATCTGCTATGCTTCGCGGAGAGGCGTAGATCAAGAACCTGAAGAATTTTCTAGAGACTAAGGCAGATTATTTGAAGAAATTCAAGGAGTCTGATTGGACCCTTGGCTAGGAGGTGATTGAGTTGAAGACCAAACTTGGTAGGGTAACTAATCAACCCGACGAGCTAATGAAGGAGAATGCTAACCTAAAGTTAGAGGTGGCTACTTTTCATGGGCACATGGATAAGGTGAAGGAAGAGGCCATTGGGGAATTCCAAGTGTCTCAACCTTATTTCAATGAGATGGGAGGTTATTATGGGGACGGCTTCGAGGACTTCCATAAGCAAGCCATCCTCCTATTCCTAGACTTGGACTTCTTCCAAATCCAGATCAGACTCAACGCCCCAACTAAGCCTGTCCACGGGTCGGTCCAGGTTGGTCTCCTAAACATGGACCCATCGTTGACCCGCTGGAGGTAGCGATTCGGGTGGTCGGATGTCATCGATTTCCAGTCAAGTATCAAGCGATTTCGAACTATGTGAATCGTTGTCGGATTTTACAGAAATTGTCGCCAAATTTTGCCAAAATCTCTGGTTTTTGTTAGACCTGACCGGATCTCAAAGAGATCTTTGAGGATCTCAACGAGATTAGGCCTTATCTTGAAAAGATCTCGGCATATCTCAACGAGATCAAGCAGGATCTAGAAGAGTCCAGCAAGATCTCAAAGAGATTGGGCGAGATCTCGATGAGATCTTGGCGGATCTCAAAGAGTTCAAGCTAGATCTCGGCAGATCGGACAAAATGAGGCTGGCCAACCACTCCAATAAGCGAAAAACTTAATTCCGATGTGTTTTCCGGTCAGGTCGGTTAAACATCGATTTTTCATGCTCAAACCCATCAATCGACTCGCTAGTCTCGGGCTTTATGGGTAAAGACCCACTGCAGATCGTCGCTGACGTCAAGTCGAACGGTTTTCGGGTTGGGTCGGCTAGGTTGGGTGGGTGGCGGGTCTGGTTGGACACCCTTAGCCCCAACAACTCTAGCTGCCGAGCCTATTCCCAACAATGCGAAGACCGATGATGAGGTGCTGGTGACCGACGAACCTGGTGATGTGGCCGACGACCATAAAGACCCTCAAGAGCAAGCTAATAAGCATTCTGCTTATCCTTAAGAAAAACTTTGTTTTCTTATATTTTCTTCTTCTTCTTTTCCAGTCTTTGGTTTGTAACTTAAAAAATATGATGGTGCCATGTTTTGGGCTTAAGTTATTTTTTTTGTTTTGGGTTGATACTTGCATTTTTCAGTAATTTTATAATGTTTTATGTTTGCTTTGTTGTAATTTTTCTTTATCATTTCGTACACAAGTGTTTGTGCTCGTTGGTTTGTCTTACATCAACTAACTTTTTTTTAGTCGTTAAAAAGAGGTATTGTCCCAGAGTGTTGGGCACCTATTGGCTCTTTCAAAGAGAATTATGATTCATCGATTTCCCTCAACCCAACTCTCTTCTTTCTTTTCTTCTTTTAATCGTCGAATTACCCTTCAAGTAGGGTTTTAGCACTTACATAGATTAGGTGTCCAAGGACTTCCTAGATCATCGGTTTTACCCCCTTAGGCAAGACTTGAGATTTGATGAGGACCAAGTGCTCGAGGGAATCCTTGATTGTCAATCCATCCCATAGGTAGGAATTAGGATTTGATAAGGATCAGGTGCTTGAGGGAATCCTTCATCATTGGTCCATCCCATAGGTAGGACTTAGGATTTAATACAAATCAGGTGCTTAAGGGCATCCTTGATCATTGGTCCATCCCATAGGTAGGACTTAACATTTAAGGAGGATTAGGTACTCAAGGGCATCATTGACCATCGATCCATCCTATAGGTAGGACATAGGATTTAATGAGGATCAGATGCTCAAGGGCACTTGCAGACACCGCATTTTGTACCCCTTATAACATAGGCCCCCTTTCCCCAATGATGCTTGAACTCTAAGGCCTAAGGCTAGCTAGGAGCCCAATCATATACTAAATTGACTTGAGGAGTGTTAAAATGGAAAATATAACCTTTTAAATAAGCAAAAATCTATTTTTGGAAAGAAATTGACCAAAGTGTCCCTCGGCCAGCGTACGTAAGCCAATGCATGCGTACGCAAGCACATTCCTACGCACACTACTAGAATTTCAGAAGTATAAGAAATGCAAGTTTTCTGCAATAATAGCTGAGGTTTTAAACAAATTCCACATCGTCTTAGAGCCATTCCAAACCCAATTTTTTTTAACTATAAAAAGCCTTACCTGGTACACTTTTAAAACATACAGAAATCTCACTGGAAAAACTTAAGATTCACTAGAAAATAGTGAATCAAAAAGGAGTTTTTCACAAAACACCCTCAAGTCTTTTTTTTATTTGATTAGAACCTTTTTTGGCCCTAATCAAATAAAAAATGACTTAAGGGGAACAGTAAAAAATCAAGCTTATGAGCTTTTGCTTTAAAGTATGCTTTAACTTATCTTTTTATTTTTTGCTTTAATCATTGTTTTAATATGTTTCTATATACCTTATGCTTACACATGTTTTTTTAGGTTAGTTTTAGGTTTTCTTTATATCTTTAAGCATATTATGTTGCTAGATTTTAAGTTTTTCAGCTTGTTTGGCCTCTGCTCTATTTTTGTGTTGATTAGGTTTTCTAGGTATGGATCTGCGTATACATGATCATGTGTATGCAAACCTGTTCTAGCGTGCATGATGCCATTACTCAGAAACCCTAATTTTTTGTTTGTTTTGATTCCGTCTTCAGATGTTTGTCTGCATGGCCTCCTTTTCATATGATTTAAAACCCATAACTATATGTTTACCTTTCAACATGTTTGTTTGTTATCACATGTCTAGTTTAGGGTTTCTTAGTTTTAATGTCATTCATTCACATGTTCATGCATTGATGTCATAAGTGTTGTGCTGCTGAGAGGTAAGTAAAAGGTAAGTCATGCATTAGCAATGTTCATGCATATGTGTTACGGTTTCTAATATGTTAATGTTTTGTTTGTGATATGTTTTGTTTGATGATATGTTTGTTGCCTTGTTTAAGTTGTTTCTTTGCTTTAGTGTATGATTAGGGTTTCTTCAACATATTTGGCTCCATTTTGTTTGGATAGATGGATAAGTATGTGTTTAGGGTTAAAGATGTCATTTTGTTTGTTAGATTTATGTTAGTGTGTGTGTGTGTGAATCTAGAATACAAGTATTTAAATAGTTTTTAATAAGGTTAAGATATAAAACACAGTGATGGGAGGCCAATCTCATGGTTGGGCGATCTTGGATGCCTAACACCTTTCCAAGAGCGTACCTAAACTCCGAACCCAAAACTTTGGTAGTAAAATCAAAGGTTCTTCTTCAAAAGGATGCTATATTCATGTTTCCTAGACCATATAACTAGGTAGCAACTCTGTCTATTATGTTCACAGTATCTTTGATCGTCGATCCATCCCACAGGTTGGACTTAAAATTTAAGGAGGATCAAGTGCTCGAGTGCATCCTTGATCATCGGTCTATCCTATAAGTAGGACTTAGGATTTGATAAGGATCAGGTGCTCAAGGGCATCCTTGATCGTCAGTCCATCCTATAGGTAGAACTTAGGATTTAATAAGGATCAGGTGCTCGAGGACATCCTTGATCATCGGTCCATCCTGTAGGTAGGACTTAACATTTGAGGAGGATCAAGTGCTCGATGGCAACCTTGATCGTCGGTTTACCCTTTAAGTAGGGCTTTTCTTTTATAAACCTTTCTTCATTGTAGATAATAATAATAATTACATTTGAAAGTAAATTGAATAAAATGTTGATAACTTGTTATTTGATCAACCGAAAAGCCGATATTCCAAGGATGGTGCAGCCATTGCCCGTCGAGCGTTTCCAAGTAATAGGTGCCCTTTTCGTTGCAATCAATGATTCTGTATGGACCTTCCTAGTTGGGTCCTAACTTCCCTTGCATGGGATCTTTGGTAGCGGAGGTCACTTTCCTCAAGACAAGGTCCCCAATGCTGAAGTGTCGAGGTTTCACCTTGGCATTATAATGCTTGGTCATGAGGCCTTGGTATCGGGTGATTCGTAGTTCAGCAATTGCTTTTACTTCACCTAGTAGATCCAAGTGCAGACGGATCCCTTCTTTGTTCTTCCTTTCTTCATGGTGAGCTATCTTATAGCTTGCTATCCCACTTCTACGGGGATGACAGCCTTACTTTTGAGTGCTAGACAAAATGGTGTTTCTCCTATAGGTGTGTGAGTGGTTGTCCTATACATCCATAAAGTGCTTGGTAGCTCTTTTGACCATATCCCCTTTGCCCCCTCAAGCCGAGTCTTAATTAGTTTGAGTAAGGATTAGTTTGTAACCTCAATTTGCCCAATAGCTTATGGGTGGGCGAGTAAAGAGTAATGGTTCTTGATCCTCAATTCTTTACAAAAGTCTTTGAACACATCATTATCGAATTGCTTTCCATTGTTAGAGACCAGGATCTTATGGATTCTAAATCGAAAAATGATGCTCTTCTAGATGAAGCTACGGACATTTTTCTTCGTGATGGCTGTTAGTGGTTCTGCTTCTACCCACTTGGTGAAGTAGTCGACCCCATAACAAGGAACTTGAGTTGTCATATTGCCATCGAAAAGGGTCCCATGATGTCCAATCCCCATTGAGCAAAAAGCCATAGTGCGCTCATCAGGGTGAGTAGTTCTGGTGGTTGCCTTATGACATTACTAAAGCGTTGGCACTTGTCACATGCATTCACATAGGATCGGGCATCCTTCTGCATTTTCCCCAATGCTTGAGTCGTCGGTATAGTCTTGGTCATCGGTTTGTGCTTTTTACTTAACTAATGTAATTTTTTGTTCATTTCAACCACAGTTTGTCCAACGATCCTTCTTGAGCAAAAGGCCTTTTTAGAAACGGTTTTTGAAATACCTTTTGAGGAGAGGTCTTGGAAAAGGCTCGTCACTTTGGACACTCTTCACTCATTTTGTTGTGGACCATTCCCTTCCTATGAGGCCCAACGACTTGATCAGATTTCATGAGTTCATAATTATATTACTTTATCATCTTCATTTTCTATTAGTCTAAACTTCCAACTTTTTAACTTATTCGTCAGTTTTAGAGATGAATAAGTTTTAGAGATGGATTCTTTGAAGAACAAGCAAGTTACGAAGAATAGGGAAGAGGAGATTAAGAAAGCTGCGGCATTTAGGGCTCAAGTTTGGGGATTGTCAACCTTGCCTCCTCATGCATCCAAGAAAAGGAAGTACTCTTCCGACCTTCAGTCTTTTGGAAAAAGTACCAGTGGCCCCTCCATTCGTCTAGAAACACTAAAGGTCATTGCTGACGCTACTCGCCATGGGATTGGGAAGGTTCTTATGACTGATCACCCACCCTCATCTTCCTTTGCTAGTGAAAGATAAGGAGTATGCAGTGGACATTGCCTGTTCCATCGTCCGGGATGCTGACCTGAACGAGTGCTTGAAGCATAAGATTAACCCTTTAGGTGACTCCAATCTCTATGATTTGATGAGGGTATGTTGTATTTCTATTTCATTCGTCCCTTTTTTACTCTTTATTTTACTTGTCCCTTTTGACTTATAGTCATTCCTTTCGATCAGGGCTTGGTAAGGATGCGAGCTCTGCAAATCTGCTATGCTTCGTGGGGAGGCATTGTTCAAGCACCTAAAGAATTGTCTGTAGACTGAGGCAAATTATTTAAAAAAATTCAAGGAGTCTGCTTAGACCCTTGGCCAGGAGGTGATTAAGTTGAAGATCAAGCTTGGTAGGGTAACTAATCAATCTGACGAGCTAATGAAGGAGAATGCTAACCTAAAGTTCAAGGTGGCTACTCTTTATGAGCACATGGATAAGGTGAAGGAAGAGGCCATTGAGGAATTCCAAGTGTCTCAACCTTATTTTAATGAGATGGGAGGTTATTATGGGGATAGCTTCGAGGACTTCCATAAGTAAGCCATCCTCCTATTCCTAAACTTGGACTTCTCCCAAATCTATATTAGACTCAACGCCTCAACCGCTCCAGCTGCCGATCCTATTCTCGATAATGTGGAGACCGATGATGAGGTGCTGGTGACTGATAGACCTGGTGATGTGACCGACGACCACAAAGACCCTCAAGAGCAAGCTAATAAGCCTTCAACTTATCCTTAAGAAAAACTTTTTTTTCCTGTATTTTCTTCTTCTTTTTCTTTTTCAGTCTTTGGTTTGTAACTCCAAAAATATGATGGTGCCATGTTTTGGCCTTAAGTTACTTTTTTTGTTTTAGGTTGATACTTGCATTTTTCAGTAATTTTATAACGTTTTATGTTTACTTTGTACTAATTTTTCTTTTGCATTTTGTACACAAGTGTTTGTGCTCGTTGGTTTGTCTTACATCAACTAACTTTTATTTAGTCATTATTCTAGAGGTATTGTCTTAGAGTGTTGGGCACCTATTGGCCCTTTCAAAGAGAATTCTGATTCATCAATTTCCCTCAACCCAACTCTCTTCTTTCTTTTCTTCCTTGAATCGTCGATTTACCTTTCAAGTAGGGTTTTAGCACTTACATAGATTAGGTTTCCAAGGACTTCCTAGATCATCAGTTTTACCCCTTAGGTAGGACTTGAGATTTGATGAGGACCAAGTGCTCGAAGGTATCCTTGATCGTCAGTCCATCCCATGGGTAGGACTTAGGATTTGATAAGGATCAGGTGCTCGAGGGAATCCTTGATTGTCGATCCATCCCATGGCTAGGACTTAGGATTTAATATGAATCAAGTGCTTAAGGGCATCCTTGACCTTTGGTCCATCCCGTAGGTAGGGCTTAACATTTAAAGAGGATTAGGTGCTTAAGGGCATCATTGATCGTCGATCCATCCCATAGGTAGGACATAGGATTTGATAAGGATCAGCTGTGGGCATTTGTAGACATTGAATTTTGTACCCCTTACAACTTGAGCCCCCCTTCCCAAATGATGCTTGAACTCTAAGGCCTAAGGCTAGTTGGGAGTCGAATCAGATACTAAATTTACTTGAGGAGTGTTAAAATGGAAAATATAACCTTTTAAATAAGTAAAAATATATTTTTGGAAATAAATTGACCAAAGTGGCCCTCGGCCTGCGTACGCAGGCACATTCCTACGCACGCTGCTAGAGTTTCAAAAGTATAAGAAATGCAAGTTTTCTGAAATAATAATTGAGGTTTTAAATGAATTTCACATTGTTTAGGAGCCATTCTAAACCCTATTTTTTTAACTATAAAAAACCTTACTTGGTACATTTTCAAAACACACAGAAATCTCATTGGAAAAACCTAAGATTCATTAGAAAATAGTGAATCAAAGAGAGTTTTTCACAAAACATCCTCAAGTCATTTTTTATTTGATTGGGACATTTTTTGGCCTCAATCAAATAAAAAATGACTTGAGGGGAACAATCAAAAATCAAGCTTATGAGCTTTTGCTTTAAAGTATGCTTTAAAACTTATCTTTTTATTTTCTGCATTAATATTTGTTCTAATCAGCTTCTTTTATTTAGCTTATGCTTACACATGTTTGTTTAGGTTAGTTTTACGTTTTCTTTATATCTTTAAGCATATTAGGTTGCTAGATTTTAAGTTTTTCATCTTGTTTGGCCTCTGCTCTATTTTTGTGTTGATAGGGTTTTCTAGGTGGATCTACGTACGCATGATCTAGTCTATGCACACAAGCTAAACTCACGTGCACGCAGCATGATGCCGTTACCCAGAAACCCTAATTTTTTGTTTGTTTTGATTCCATCTACACATGTTTGTTTGCATGGCCTCTTTTTCATATGATTCAGACCCCATAACTATTTGTTTACCTCTCAACATGTTTGTTTGTTATTACATGTCTAGTTTAGGGTTTCTTAGTTCTAATGTCATTCATTCACATGTTCATAGATTGATGCCATATGTGTTATGCTACTGAGAGGTAAGTAAAAGGTAAGTCATGCATTAGCAATGTTCATACATTTGTGTTAGGGTTTTAGATGTATGTTTAGGGTTTCTAATATGTTAATGTTATGTTTTTGATATGTTTTGTTTGATGATATGTTTGTTGCCATGTTTAAGTTGTCACTTTGCTTTAGATGTATGATTAGGATTTCTTCAACATATTTGGCTCCATTTTGTTTGGATAGATGGATAAGTATGTGTTTAGGGTTAAAGTTGTCGTTTTGTTTGTTAGATGTATGTTATAGTGTGTGTGAATCTAGAATACAAGTATTTGAATAGTTTTCAATAGGGTTAAGATATAGGACGCAATGATGGGAGGCCAACCTCATGGTTGGGCGATCTTGGGTGCCTAACACCTTCCCAATGGCATACCTAAACCCCGAACCAAAAACTCTGGTAGTAAGATTAAAAGTCCTTCCTCAAAAGGATGCTATATTCATGGTTTCCAGACCATATAACTAGGTGACGACTCTGTCTGTTGTGTTCACAGCATCTTTGATCGTTAATCCATCCCACAAGTTGGACTTAAAATTTAAGGAAGATCAGGTGCTCGTGGGCATACTTGATTGTCGGTCTATCCCGTAGGTAGGACTTAGGATTTGATAAAGATCAAGTGCTTAAGGGCATCCTTGATCGTTAGTCCATCCTATAGGTAGGACTTAGGATTTGATAAGGATTAGGTACTCGAGGATATCCTTGATCATCGGTCCATCCTGTAGGTAGGACTTAACATTTAAGGAGGATCAGGTGCTCGATGGCGACCTCGATTGTTGGTTTACCCTTTAAGTAGGGCTTCGCTTTTATAAACCTTTCTTCATTATAGATAATAATAATAATAATTACATTTGAAAGTAAATTGAATAAAATGTTGATACCTTGCTATTTGATCAGCCAAAAAGCCGATATTCCAAGGATGGTGCAGCCTTTGCCCGCCGTGCGTTTCCAAGTAGTTGGTGCCCTTTTTGTTGCAACCAATGATTTTGTACGGACCTTCCTAGTTGGATTCTAACTTCCCTCGCATGGGATCTTTCGTAGCCGAGGTCACTTTCCTCAAGAAAAGGTCCCCAATATTGCAGTGTCGAGGTTTCACCTTGGCGTTATAGTCCTTAGCCATAAGGCATTGGTACTAGGTCATTTGTAGTTCAGCAATCGCTTTTACTTCGCCCAGTAGATCTAAGTGCAGACAGATCCCTTTTTCGTTCTTCCCTTCTTCATAGTGAGCTATCTTATAGCTTGCTATTCCAATTCCACAAGGATGACAGCCTCACTCTTGAATGTTAGATGAAATGGTGTTTCTCGTATAAGTGTTTGAGTGGTTGTCCTATACGCCCATAGGTGCTCGGTAGCTCGTTCGGCCATATCCCATTTGCCCCTCAAGTTAAGTCTTGATTAATTTGTGGGTGGGCGAGCGAAGAGTAATGGTTCTTGATCCCTAATTCCTTACAAAAGTCTTTGAACGCATCATTGTCGAACTGCTTTCCATTGTCAGAGACTAGAACCTTATGGATTTCGAATCGGTAGATGATGCTTTTTTAGATGAAGCTACGAACATTTTTCTCCGTAATGGTTGCTAGAGGTTTCGCTTCTACCCACTTGGTGAAGCAGTCGATCCCTACAATAAGGAACTTTAGTTGTCATATTACCATCGGAAAGGGTCCCATGATGTCCAATACCATTGAGCAAAAAGCGATAGGGTGTTCATTAGGGTAAGTAGTTCTGCCAGTTGCCTTATGATATTTTTGAAGTGTTGGCACTGGTCACATGCATTCACGTAGGATTTGGCATCCTTCTGCATTGTAGTCCAATAGTACCCTGCTCATATGAGCTTGCAGACCAACGATCGTTCCCTTGAGTGGTTCCCACACACCCCTTCATGGACTTCTCTCATGACATAGTCTACTTCGTCAGGGACCAAACACCTTATGTACGGTCGGGAGAAACCTTGTATAACACATCCGCTATCAGCACAAAGCACGATGCCTGAACCTTCAACCGTTGGGACTTGTCACGGTCTTCAGGAAGTGTCCCATTCTTGAGGTAGGAGATGATCGGAGTTGTCCAGCCAATGTCTAAAAGTATCACTTGTATCTCTAATTCCTCTATAGTGGAGGAGTGTTGAGTGAAAGATAAAACCTAATGACCAACTATAATGTGTTCCACAAATGCAGCTTTGGCCAATCTATCAGTATGCTCATTTTCCTCCTTTAGGACTTGTATGAATTCTGCTACTAAGGCTTGATTCATCCATCTCTTAATAAGGTTGAGATACTTCTTCATTTGTTCCCCTTTGGCTTCGTACTCCCCGTTGATGTGCCCGACAACTCAAGACTGGCAAGCATTTATCTGTTGCTCGCGAGACGAATCTATTATGGGCTGTAACTCTTCCGTTTAGGCTTTGTACCTACTTGACATTTCCCTGGGGGTTCATCTCTAGGGATTGCTTGAATTTTATCAGGGTTGGCTTCGACCACCTCGTTAGGATACTATAAAGCCAAGGAACTTTCCTGATGATACCCCAAACACACATTTTCTGGGATTGAGCTTCATACCATAAAGGCAAAGGGTTTCAAATGTCTCCTTAAGATCATCCAGGTGGTATGCCTCTTCCTTACTTTTTACTAACATGTCATCCATGTATACCTCAACATTCTATCCGATTTGTTGGATGATCATCTTATTCACAAGCTTTTGGTATGTTTCCCTTGCATTCTTTAATCCGAATGGCATGACCTTGTAACAAAAAAGGCCTTGCCTTGTGACAAATTATGTCTTCTCTTGATTGGACTCCTCGAGCTTGATTTAATTGTAACCGGAGAAGGCATACATGAAACTTAGCAATTGGTGCCCAGTTGTTGAATCTACAAGGAGGTCAATCCATGAGAAGAGTAAACTGTCCTTTGGACAAGCTTTGTTAAGGTCGATGAAGTCCACACACATCATCCACTTTCTGTTTGCCTTCTTGACCATTATCACATTGGCCAACCATTCGAGGTAGCAAACCTCAACTTATGAACTTCTTTGGCAATGGCCTTGTCTCTTTCCTATGCGAATTCCCTCTTCCTCTATCGAATGGGTGGAAAGGATGGGGAGACGTTGAGCTAATGGACCATGATCTTCGGATCGATCCCCGGCTTATCCTCATGGCTCCAGGCTAAGATGTCTAGGTTGTTCTTTGGGAAAAGAATCAGCTGGTTTCGGATCGAATGGCCGGCTTGCGTGCCCATGCAAGTGATCCTATCTGGGTGCTCTTTGTCCAAAGAGACGGCTTCTAGTTCCTTCGTTGGCTCTACATTCACTCGTCTCTCCTCAATGTTCATGGTAGTTAGTTGTTCGTCCATCTCCAACATGGCTACGTAACATTCTCGAGTTGCCATATAATCTCCACAGGCCTTTCCTATCCCACACTCCATAGGGCATTTCAACAATAGGTGATATATGAATGTGGTTGCTTTCCATGCGTTGAGCGTTGGTCGCCCGATGGTGGCATTGTAAGCTAACAAGCAATCCACTACCAAGAAGATGACATTTTTGGTGATCTATTAAGGATAGGTGCCGATGGTGACCGATAATGTGATGGGTTCGACGAGCATGACCTTCATTATGACGAAGCCCACTAAAGGGACATTTGATGGTACAAGTTATTCCTTACCAATCGTCATTTGTAGGAAGGCCAGATAGTAGAGGATGTTGGATAAGCTTCCATTGTCCACCAAGACCCGTCGTGTATTGAAGTTCGCTATGGTTAGATTGATCACCAAAGCATCATCATGGGGGTGGTGGAGTCATCGGGTATCCTCCTCGGTGAAGCTGATCACCGGGTCATCCATCCGAGTAAGCTTAGGTGGACGACCGATGAGCTAGACATTTTGCACCATTCATAAATAGGTCTCCTTCATCTTCCTTGAGGATCTAACCATTGTGCTTCCCCCAACGATTACTCTTATCTCTCCAAGCAGGGCCTTAGGTCACTCTTCAACCCGTTAGTTCTGCTCTTGGTCCCTCAATGGATTTTCTCTTCCCTTTTCCCGTCCTATGAACCATTACAATTTTCCTTGCTTGATACGGGCTTTTATTTGTTACTTTAGGTCATAGAAATTTGAAGTGTCGTGTCCATAGTCCCGATGGAAGTGACAGTACTTATTCCTTGGCCTTTTGTGTGGGTCACCCTTCAACTTATTGGGCCACGTGAAGGCGAGGTCATCCCTAATCTGCATCAAGACCTGATCCAACGGAATGTTAAGTGGAGTGAAGTTAGCAATCCAACCTGGCAAAGGCCTTGACCTTCATTCATCTCTCTTATCGATCGTTTGGGCTATCTTTCTTCCCTTGTCTAGATGGGGATCATCATGCTTCTCGCGCTTCATTGGTCCACCACCCTC